>JACDJE010002438.1:1346994-1378517 GCA_016647715.1 Pavo muticus
TTTTTCCTTTGAAACGCAAGACAAAGAAAAGGATGGGTAGGTCAATTCTACATGCAGGTTGCCATTTTGAGAAGTACAGCTAAAAGAAAGCTTTATTTACAACAGATGGAAATAAGACATTATGACACTTTCAAAATTTCCCTCTCCTTTTAGATGTGTTGCTAATTCTAGTTCCTTAATTCATCTTAATTTTGTGGAACAGCTTATCTCTTTCTGCAGTTTTATGTTGTGCAAATTCATTTTTTATTGTCAAACTCTGCCCAGCTTTTCTATATAAGCGTTTGTTTTTTACCCGATGCACTGCTATACACAGCACTTTTTAAAATGCAGTCTCCACAATCTAACCTAAGACATACAAAATATTTTAAAATGGCCTGTTGGTTTTAAAACTGGCACTGTTAATCTAACAAACAAGTAGTCTAATACATTATAAACAGACAATCTTTTCTGCAAACTAAATTGCATTTAAATTTAACTATTAGTATTTGATGTGTAAGAACACATTTGAAAAAGTGCCCTTGGACTTTGGTGTGAAATTACTAGCAAAGTGCTGCATGTGGACACCTTCAGGCTGATCAGTCTTCTTCAGTCACATTTATTTCAAACTCTAAGGAATCACAATGCAAATGTGACACTTGAGTAGTGATTTCCTGGCAAAGAAAAATTGGAAGGAAAACTCAGAAAAAGTAGTGAATGAGAACCTGATGAGGTTCCTCATCGCATTATGAGGAACAGACATATTGTACCAGCTGCTAAAAGGGTCATTGGAAGGATTATTACAGATCTGAGGACTTCTACACATTTTGTGATTGTTATTAATGAAAAGAATTACAACAGAGTAAGCAAGAATAGCAAGTGAATGCACAGTGTTCATGCTATGAAGCTAAAATATATATCTCTTCCAATTAAGGGAATGCATGAATTTGACACCCTCTACATGCTGGAGACACAGAACAACAAAAAGACAAGGAGGATCCTGGGATTTATGATTAATTATGATGAACTTAAGAACAACTTACTTTAATGATGGGGAAAAAAAGCCAAGTTGACTTAAGAAATTCAAAGTTATTCAAAGTTATTAAAAGACTTGATAATAGAAGATAAATCTTTCAATAATAGTTCTATTTTATCACAAAAGCAAGGGACATGACCCAAATTTAGAAAATTGCAAAAGAAGTGAATAATAAAAAAGGACTATTTCACAGAAAAGAAAGCTAAATTAAAGGACAAAACCACTTCAGTATCTACTCAAATTTCTACATGCTCAAAAAGTTTGAGACAAAGAAAATGAGGTCAAATGATCAGTCTAATAACAATATAGAAAGGTTTAAAACATTTTCATTTAGAAATGGAAAAGGGAAAAGGAAAGCAGTGAGGGGCTAAGATAACTTTAAGAAAAAAAGAAAGATTATTTAAGGGCTTAGACTCTAGCTCAGGTTGGCTTCCTTTCATTTCCACTTTCCTCTCAACTACATTCCCCATTCTCCTGGTTAAACTATTCACCTGTCCTATCCTTCTCACCAGTGAAGGCTTGCACTCCATTCTGGTCTGCCATACTGTCTCTCAATTCTTTTCATGTATCTTCTCATCCAATCAACTTTATCATTAACAGGTTTTTTGCTATGTCTCTGTCTCCTAGTGAAACTTCCAAGGTCTTCCCCACTCAAGAGACACTTGATACACCCATACTGATATCTCATTCAAACTCCAGGCAACACTTATCCACTTTAAAAAGGCGGGAAATAAGAAGTAGGGACATTAAAAATAAATAAATAAATAAATAAATAAATAAAAATAATAAAAAAATGAAATGTTAGCTTTGTTCCTTTTTTGATTCTGAGACGTTCTGTTTATCTACAGCTCTTTAGGTAAGTGTTATCATCATCTCTTGGGACAGATTTAAACAAATTTTATCCAACATGTAGAGTCCTCAGCCAGTCTAAGGCAAAATGAATTTTGACTTGTTGGATGAAGAGGCCATGAAAGACAGGGTCATATCAACAGACACACTGCTATGATGCAGGTTTCCCAGTGCTTTTATTGCCTTTTGATTTTTGTAGATGTATGGTGCAACTTCTCAAAAGTTTGACTAAATGCACCATGTTTTGTTTGAGTTTTTCCTTCAAATCAACTGAAAGTCTGAAGGCAAAACTGCCTCAAATAATTCAGGACTGCCAGTGGGAAGGAAGGAGGTTAACTTGAAGTCTATCCAAAGTTTCCTAAAGATTTGACCTTTGGTAATTTTGAACATTTCAACAAAACTGGAATTACAACTTTTTATACAGTAACAACAGTTTGCCTAAACAGTACTCCAGCTATCAGCCCTCCCCTCCGTCTACTTAATAACAGGATGCCTGTGAACTTACAAAAGACAATTAGCACTTCCTAGCATCAGATATAAGCTATGTTTTTATTTCAAAGTGCTCTCATTATTAAAAGTTCCTACAAGAAATAAAAACCAAGGAAAGACTTTTAGGGTCAAAGCAGCTTGGGTTGCAAAGCGGCCAGATGTCCTTGGATCACCTCTGTGCCCGGCATCCCATTGGCTTCCATCTGCAGATGGTACATTTTACAAGCAGCTACTTTGTGAGCACTGTTTTAAAACACACAACCACCAGCACAGGCTAAAAATGCAAATGTAAGCAACGCTTAGATAAGCAGGGGCTGTCACGTATTTCCAGAAACAAGCAGCTGTAGCAATGACCACCAGAGTCTCAGATCATTAAGCAATGTCTCAGTGTGATGTCATGCACTGATGTACAGAGTTGTAATGCTTTCAAACAGACAGATTTTCAGTGTGATATAGTAGATACAAACATGCTACTGAACAGAGATGACTAAAGCTTTGGAAAAAAAAATTATTGGCCTGAAAAAGCGTGGAAAAGGGTCTTAACAACATCATCAGGCAGTTACAATCTGACTGGAATAACCAAAAGGTTAGTAAACAAACTGTTCTTTACACCTTGAAATCTTCTAACACAGATTTGAACTGTCAGGGGCTCTCAGGTCTGATGGTCTGCTTAGATCTCTGGATAGCGGTTATAAAACACAGATGGGTCCTTATTTACTTCAGGCTGGTAAACAAGAATCACCTATTTGTATAAAATACATTTATTTCTATTTGGACACATTACTTATTATTCACTTCATATTAAAAATCAAGAGCTGAACTGAAATCTATCTGTATCTACAGGTAGAATGGAGTAGAAAAAATGTTTATTCTCATCCCATGGAGGATTAAGGCTGTCCTTCCTCTTGTGGCTGTGCGTCCTTACCGAAGCACAGAATTAGCTGAGAGTCTACAGAACGGGCCCCTTCCTCCACGGTTTGAGCACAGCGGAAAGCAGCGTGGTGATAATCTAATATAAAAGCTTCAGCTACATTGAACGATACTCAAGCATCCTCTCACCATGGTGCTTACTCCAAGCAGATGGAGTTCTGTTTCAGATGGCCCTTGAGGATGGATAAGCAGAAACTGTCTTGGTTTTGCAAAAAGCCATGGATGCAAAATAAAATGAAAGCACAGCCTTTACCATGCGTAATGTTGGCACAATACTGCACTGCACAGTGTGCTGATCTGTTCACCTCAAGCAGATTTGTTAACCATTGCTGACATAGACAGTGCCCACATACCCATGGGGTTAACAATGGACTGGTGCACTGACAGAGGGTGCACCATCTCCGTCCTGCCACCAGATAGGCAGAGCAGGTTGGTCTTTTCCTATAATTTTGTTTTATAGTTTATTTTTGACATCTAAATACCAGTCTTCAAGTTTAAGTTAGTGTTGGTGGTTTCCTTGCAATATCCTACATAAAGTCCTTCTCTGAGACACTGGGTAATCGATTATCCACAAACTCGCTGATATTAATACATATGGGCATGATTCACAAACAGGACCAATCACAGCCAGCATCGTACAGAGCTTTTGCGTGACTACAGACTCAGCACAGTCAGTATGAGAGAAAATCAGTTGAGCAAGAGATTAAGTTTTTTAAGATCACAGCTATAACATGGTGCGTTGTACTTGTAACATGAAAGGAGACACATAGCAGTTTATCCTACAGTACTTTCATTTTTCTTATATGTTAAAGAATTTACTGGAGATATGGCACTAAAAGGTGGGAAAGAAGTACAAAAACAAAAAAGAAAAAAGAAAAGAAAATATATCAATTATAAAACTGCAAATAAAAATAGCTTCTCTGCACAAGCTTCATTAAGTTTTATCAGGTAGTATCTTGGGGTTTTACACTCAAACCACAGGTCATAAATTCACAGTAAATCCCCCATATGTTCACCAAACACCTGAATTCAATTTCTCTTCCAGTTGTAAGAAACTGAATGTGCTGCTCAAATTAATTATGCATGCAAAGTTAGCTTCTAACAAGGGCAGCTTCTTGCATGCTGAAGGGTATACATCCTATCTGAATATTTTTTTTTCCAGATCTCTTTCAAGCTTGGCTTATTTCTACTGTTCACGAGGTTATAAAAATCATTCCCTCTTGCCATTGCATATTTGCTAAATGAGTATAGAGCATTATATATCCTTTAAAGCCTGCCATTTTTAAAAGCAGCTAAATTCAGGGATTGGCTTAATGTGACAGGCGAGATCTCACATACTACCTGCACACATACCTACACGTTTCCGCATATTAATTCCATCAAAACAAGGATTTAAAGCTGAGGATATATGTCAACATGTGTGCAAGTGACATAAGCTCTTCAGGAAGTTTTATGTCATTTCCAGTTTACTTTCACAGTGGTAGTCATCAGCTCCAGAACCAAATACACCACCAAGAAGTTATTCAAGCCCCCAGATGCACTCACTTCCTTCAGTGGATTAAATTTCTTTTCAGATTTTGCCGATCACTTTATGCAAATTTCAAGGGAGTAAATCAACAAAAGTCAAAAACATACATCTCTATTCTCCAGGCTAAAAAGGTTGCCTCAAATGCTATTAATTCAGCACGCTCTTCAGATGCAATAGCCATGAATAATGCCAAGAGCCAGAGCTGATGGAGAGGTCACTTCAGTACAATACTCTCTTCAAACTCTCCAGACAAGATTTCACTTCAAGTCCCTCTGTGGCCATTCTGTAGCAGGGCCATCATTTTACATCCAGTGAAATCTGAAGAATGCACCCAAGACCCTTTTTATTGCCACCATCAGTCTTCCTTATTAGCCTGTCAGAGCCTGCTCACCAGAGACAGAAATCCAGACTCACTTTTCAGGGGAATTCTACTAAAAACAAAACTAGAGATTTTAGGAGCTTGCTATAAACATCTGAAAACCGATACTCAGCCACTGGGTTGTCGTGCAGTCTAAGTCTTACTTTGGAGCTGTTAGATTTTGCAGATAAAGGCCAAGGCGATTTTAAACCACATACGACTTGTTACAGCTGTTGAAATAAGGTATTGCATTTTTTTCCAGTTAACTAAAGAGAAGAAGAAAAAAGAGAATGCCACTCAAGCATCCTCTCACCATGGTGCTTACTCCAAGCAGATGGAGTTCTGTTTCAGATGGCCCTTGAGGATGGATAAGCAGAAACTGTCTTGGTTTTGNGCAATACCATTTCAAGACATTGGCACAAATAAAATAATAATAATCTCAAGACTCACATTCATTCCCCTGTCAGCTGAACCCAAGACAATCAAGGACAGAGACATGAGTCTGGTTATCTGATTAGATATAAGCAAATATACTTCCCGTGGTTGTGTATAGGTAATTGCTTCTTTTGCAAGGATTGTAAAAGCCTGTTCTGAGAGAACAATGCAACTCATTAGCTCAGGGTACTTATTTAAAATAAACCAAATGGCATGTCTTATATTACCACTATGGCTCTATTACTAGTGCCCAATTCAGGTCGCATTTTTTCCAGTTCTATCACTTTGAGTAAATTACATGCACTTGATGCAGAGCAGGCATAAAATGAGCAGAAAACAAAACTTCGGCAATTTTAATTTAAATCCTAATAATGGCAGGTCAAATTTATGTAAACTCTTTGGTGAATTGGTTCCTTTATTAGTACCCAGGTTTAATTCAAATCAGAGTCTTATACAGAAGATTAATTAAATATTAATCAAAAGTCCAAGGCAGTCTAAGCTTCTGTTCCATTAACCTAAACATGACTCCATACAGAACCACAAGGTTTTTTTTCCCACCCTATTTTAAAAAAAGCTTTTAGTTTTTTTTTTCCATTAAGGTGCACCTCCTTGTAAATGCAGACACGCAATTTGCAGTGTGAGTTTTAAAGGTCATGATTTCTTTTCCTTTTCCAATTAAAGCTGCTCTTAATCACAATTAAGCTTTCAAGAAACAATTAAGAGAAGTCAAAACTTTTCTCCATCAATATGTTGAAGAGATGTACAGTGTGTACCCTCTATTACCAGTGGTGTCACTGAACTAATTATGTGATGTTAAGGTTCACCTTCTTGGGAGTAAATTTTGGTTTGAGTTGACACTAAAAAGAAACATCAATTTATTAAAGAGATAAAACTTGTTCTGCAGTAATGGAACAGCTGTGTATATAAATTTATTGCAGCTTAATGTTCTCACACATAAAGCAATTAGAGTTTTCTGACAGACAGACTTGCTAAGTATAGTCTGTAGGATATAGTAATATGCAGTTACAGGCACAACACATATTAAGAATGATCGTATATGTTCTGTACAGTAATATCTCCTTCTCAAGACCCTCCAACCCTAGATATGTTCCTAATTAACATGAACACATGCTTGTAGTCATGTGAAATTCTCCTCTGGAGAAACCTTCTCATGATGAGCCATTTTAATCATAAACACTTCCGTGCTATGTTTGGCTTCTGCAGTAACAGATATGACCTGGTTCCTTTAGGTGGGCTTTTACTTTTTTTCAGACAAAGGATAATGGGGGCAATAATGTTATCATCAGATTGCTCAAAAAAATCCAAAAGTAAAACACTATACGCAGTTTTCTGGATAAGCACCTTTACTTCTGGAACCATAAAGTATGGAGTAGTGAGAAAAACTGCCTTTATTCAGCACCATTTCCTCTCATCATCTCCTCATTCCTCTCTGCTACATTCAAATAGCCTCCTGGGTATTTTTCCTGCCTTCCTGTCTTCTCTACAACACAATTATATTTAACTGAAGCTAAGGACTAGGGTTTTGGGAATATTAATCAGGAAGACTAGGAGTGGAAACTGAGCATTATGGAGAAGCGGTGTTCCAATAATGGTACCTCTTCTAATTTTGGAAGCTTGGGAGCTATTAGATAATGAAACAAGAATACAAAGGTAATTGAGATAATCATTTTCTAGCTGATGGACTAATTAGCACCTTTTAGACTAACTGGACTTTTCTAAAAGGAAGTTGTGAAAAAAGTTCAGAATTTTATAATAAGTGGAGGTACAAATGTGTTATTTTACCTCAAAAGCTCTTACAGAATTTCCTATTTATTTAATAGCTCAAAGCTGTTCCTTGCCTAATTTTGTCACATTTTCTCATGAACAAACACATCATACGCATTATACAATACCTTACACTCTTCTTGCATTTTGATACATTCGTACTACATCTGCCTTTCCATGTAAACATGTGAACAAACGATGTGATGCACACATCAGTTAATTGGAGTTTCACTATCTGTAACGCCTGTTAAGAGTCATTTCTTAAATCTTTACCTAGGGAATCAAACTAAATGACTGGGAGATTACTGTTTAAAATAATAGCATGGCTTTATTAGACTAAGATTGTCAAAAAACATTTCAGAGAGCTACTGTGTTTCACTCTAGTTTGGAACTGATTCAGGCACTGGCTGCCGTGAAGTTCTGCCCTCCACAGCTCAATGTTCCTGTATCAGTTTGAGCTGCAAAACACTCATGAAATCACATTGCTATCCAAACCAAGGAGCTGAATGAAAAATCTTATTCATTATTTATTTTGTCTTCTTTTTACAGGATTTGTTTTCAGAAGGATCAGCTCCCTGGTCATTTTGACTGCGAGCACTAGCACTGGCAGGCACATGGGACATGGGACACAGGAAAAAAGCAGGGATTTGGTATTTTTGGTATTAAACTGGTCCCTGTGGTGTGGCACACCCACTGTACATCAGCAAGTGGGGAGGCTGAACTCCTCTTAAATGTTAAGACAAAAGAAGAACCTGCCAGAGAAACTCTGTTGTGGGGAAGAGGAAGCTCTGGCTGGACAACAAACTAGTGGTGAGGTGGTCAGAGTTTATCTAAAACTGAAATCATCAGCAACAATTTAAACTGAAAACTATGAACTAGGAGAATAGGCAGGCATCCTTGCTTTATATACATACTTTACATAATTTACAGTGATGCAGTTATTTTTCTTTGCCAAAACAGCAGCATTAAATCCCCTGTGAATAGAATGAAGCTGCATGGCAGAATAGGTAACAACACGAGCTTTAAGGCTGCCATTATCTTTAGGTCATCAGAAACATATGATAACTTGTTGCCAAGATAACAAGATTTTTCATTTCACTGTCATTTCTGCTTTTGTCTCTGAGATGTGACACAGGTCAGTGAGTCTGAGCTCAGAGCAGAAGCAAAAAATTTTCAATTCTGACACCTCTGGAAATGCTATCTGTGGCTGCTTTAGGCATCGGTCTGAAAACATTATTTCCTCACCTAAATAATTTTTACCTTCGTTAGAGAAGTGTTCTAAAAACTAATGCTTCCGGAAGAATTCTGAAAATAAAAAAAACTGACAATGACTTAAATATTCTCATTTTTAGCATGCTTGTAGCATACAAATTGAAAATAACTGGCAAAAATTATGCTATATTCAGTGTTGTTTTTATAAACAAATTTTGAGTTACATTTAAATCCCTCATAAAAAGACCCTAACGATAAAATAAGCCATTTCTGCATTTCCAGACAATGTAAGCCGAGAAAAACTCATTCTTAACAAGAAGTTCTTACAAAGTACACCCTAACTCATGTTTCTTTCATGATACAAATACGAAGCTAAATTGTGGAGCTACGGCCTTTTTTTGTTGTTGCCGTTTCTCATTTTTTTGAAAACCATCACCTATCCACCATACTAAATAGATTCCTTTCCACTGTGCTGACAGCTGTTTCCCAGGTAACCAACATAGCTAGAAGTTGACTTCAAGCAGTGCCAGGGAGCCAGCACTCACACCCCTACAATTACATGTTTGGAGGAGAGCTCTGTAACTGCTGCAGTGTCCCCAGTGCCCCTGGCAGCCAACAGGAGCTGGGAGCATCCAGCAAGCACTGGAATAAAGCTCATCAGCAGTCAAAAAATACCCGCTAAGGGCTATTTTACATACAGAATAGAAAATGCCATCGGAAGTTGGAAATTAAAATTATTCTCAGTGGTAAATCAGCAGGATTAGACTTCACACGAGCTGTCACCTTTCACAGGTTCCATTTGCTTCTTCCCTTTTTCCATAAGAGAATAGGGAGAAAAGCAGCAGGTATTTTGCTGCTTCTTTCCATAATCAGGAATAGTTTCTGAATGCATCTGTTTAACACACCTTACTTGATAAATCAGATCTCATCTGCTGTCAGTCAGCAGTCCCCCGGATTTCATAGTGGCTGTGGTACACATAATTCTAATTCGAGTCATTTTTTGTCCAGCTGTCTTTTGCTAATTGTAAACTGAATTAGTCTATACGGCACTGGCTACACTTAAAGGTTATCTCTTCCAGCTCTTTGTTAGTCTGGGTTTGGACACTTACTTTTTAGGTCCGTGCCATCGGACACTGTAGGTATACAGTGTCGACTGCTTGCTTGTCTTGTTATTTTGTTGTTTGGTTGGTTTTGTTTTTTTAAGATAACGAAAAAGCTGTATCTTTGGGAAATTCAATGTTAGATGTAAGTAGGAAGTATTACTGATCATCTAGTGCCTAATAACGTCTGTTATAGAAAAGCCATTGGGCTTAGGCAGGTTAATTTTTGTGAGCAGAGGAATAAACTTCTATTCTATTCTATTCTATTCTATTCTATTCTATTCTATTCTATTCTATTCTATTCTATTCTATTCTATTCATCTTATTTTATTTTATTTTATTCCTGGTAGAAACTCAAGCATTACTGTTCCACGTTTACTGCACTGGAGTATAGGGTTTATAGTTTCAGAAAATGGGATGATCTCAACAACTGTAAATGCGCATTGCCATACATGCGTGAGCATAGCCAAACACACACACACAGACATGTTCTGCAATGCAGGAAGATATTTGAGTCTTGGACAAGTTTTTCATTTTAAATTTAAAAATAAAATCAGGCATAGATGTGTAGAACATGAAGTTATTTCCTCAAACTGCTCAACTGTTTAGATATTCAGCCATCCTAGAACTTCCTATTCTTAAATCTATTTCAGACAGCGTTGTGTGTGTTTTCTTTTTTTTCCCAGTGTTAACACAGTGGTCCCTTAAAGTTAGCTGCAATTTAATTTTCTTGTTCTGCTACCATCTGGATCTGACTGTGCTGTGTCTTTTCACTGTCCAAATATACCTGCTTTTAAAATGGAATTATTTCCTTTTCCCTTTAATAGTCCATGAAAGACAGACCGATCGATCACTTTCAAAGGTAAAATAAATATCACCACAACCTCTCAAGTTCCATCTAGAAAGATTCAATGGTGCCTCTTATCTAAATGAGCACATCTAGCAAATAATCTACCACGGTCTCAAATTCTTGCTTTGCCACAAGCCCTGAGGTCAGACCTCCTCCGAGGGGTCCCGGCAGCAAACAGCGGTAAATGGAACCAGTATGCCCCACTGTTTGTTAGTGCACATGGCTGAACATACCCCAGCACATCCCAAACCCTGGCCTAATTCCCTGGGGAATACAGTAATTCCCTGAGAGCTGGTCACTGTCCCCCACAGCAGTACAGATAGGAGCAGCACACAGGAAATAAGAGAAACTCTGTCATCTTTACTTCTCATGTGAGCATGCAACAGAGAAGAATACTGCACTTCAGTAAGTACCATAGACTTTTCATCCAACCGCAATCATATTGTTTTCAATAATTTAAGGGAATTTCTTTTGCACAATCCAATCAGGTTTCTTAAAATTACATTGCATTAATATTGCATTAAGTTGAGGCTTATGTGGACAGACATATGTACTGCTTTCCTAGAGACAGTGCTTCCAATATATATCCCTTGCTTCTGAAATATGTACAAGACATTACTGATTTCTAAAATCAGTTAAAATTGGAATTTTAGTGGGGTACAAATTTCAAACTGGAATTTAAATTCAAAATACTGAATGGAATTTTTCCAAGAAAGAAGCAGCTATGGAAAAAAAATGTGAAACTGTAAAAAAATATTTTCCTAAATTTATCTGCCAAAATGAAATACTTCCTTATTCCTTAAATCAAAAACAAATAATTTCAGTCCAACAGAACAGCACATATTCAATTTGGGATCAATCCAAGAACCACCTGTAGTTTTCTGAATTAGTACAGGCTCTCATGGGTTCATGGCTATGCAGTTCCAGTGCTCTGTGCAGCTATGTTCCAAACCATGTTGGATTTTCTGACTAAAACTAGGCATTTTATAATGTATACCACAAAAATCAACCAGGAGTAAGCATGTATTGCTTCACGAAAGAGAATGTTGTTCATGAATGAGTTCTCACAAGAGCCAACATCAACACAGGGAGTTGATATTCACATTAAGAAAACAAATAAATAAATAATAAATTAAAATATTAAATTGTGGTTATAATTATCTAACCTGAAATAACATATGGTGCTTACATCTTCACAATGAAATATTTTTAACATGGCAGAATTAAAGCATGCATTTTAGGTAGTTCCAATGCTTTACTAAACTTTGTTCATCAACAAATTATACAATAAAACGTTATACTTTACATAATAATTAAAATCTAAAAAAGAAAATGAGAAACGGAAAAAAAATTATTCTATTTCTCATTTGTACAACTGTGTGGAAACCATATGAAAATCTATGGGAAAACCATCCACCTTCAGTACTGCTGTTCAGAAAAAAAATCCCTCTTCAGAAATAATAGGCAATTTATGCTTTCTGAAATTAGCTACAACAAAGTGAGTAATTGCTGGGCAAGCCATACAACATTTTACAGACTGTATTCTTCTTCTGAACGAGATCCTGAGATTGCTTTAAAAGGTGTAATCTTCTGTAATCATTTCTGGTGCTCAAAGCAATTACTTTTCAATGGGAAAACCAAGTAGGAGAACAACAGTATCCAAGAGCAGAGTTCACTAGTTTGTAAACCCTGACCCTTAGTATCACTCAGTTATTGACCAAGTTGGTAAGAGGAGTATGTTGCGATTAAATTACTACAACCCTCATCTTAAATGGCACGAAACACCATGGGGCCTGGTAAGCAGAATTTTAAAAAGAAACTTGTTTAAGACCTGATCCGTTCACGAGGATTTTTCAATTCTCTATTCCAACGAGGAGAGCTCAGTACAAGTAAAACACCTGTAAGGGAGATGAGAAACAAGAAAGAAATGCTACGAGTTCCCTTGCTCTCTCCAGCAGTGAGCTGAGGGCAGCTGAGATGGAGAGGGAGTGAGAGAGAACCGATTAAGGGTGCACACAGGAAGCCTCAGAGAGACAGGTGCTACTGCTGCTGCTGTTATAGCAGTGTTGAAAGAGAGGAGAAGCAGCCACAGAGTAAGAACATATGTTAACAGTGCAAATTTGCTGGATGGAATGTGGATTTTTCCCCTGCTTACTCCCTCTCAAATAAAGACTTCAGTTTTATGTGTCAGAGACTTTAAACACTAATAAGCCACTGCAGGAGGGAAATGTTAATGATGATAGTATGAAATAGCTGTTTCTGAGTAAAAGGAAAGAATTACTAGGGGTTTAAGGCTATTACTGCAGGTCAATGCACACATCTGCTCTTCATGGGTTAGATCCCATGTTTTTGCTTTCCATGGCATCCAACCACCTGCCTTCTGCAGGAAGAAAGTCAGCAGAGCTGGGTAATTCCTAGCAGTGCTGTAGGATGCCAGGGAAAGGAAATGGGGAGGAGGAGAGCATGGCAGTGAAAACAGGCTGAGCCCTCCTTGCTTGTGTTCTTGCTGCTAAAAATTCAGGAGAGAGATTAACAAAGACACTTCTGCCTATCACCTCTTATTTTCTTCTACATATCAGCTAGGAAAGAAATGAAAAGAACTGTAGAGAACTCATGTGGGAGAAAGTGATTTTTGGAAGAGTAAATTTGAATTAAAGACAAGCTAAGGGAACTTCAAAGGGGAAGGAAGAGGAGCAAACAATGTTTATGGAGATGGCAAGAGATTTAAAGGATGATGAAGTACTTACACACAAATTTGAAGGAGAAATGGAGAATAGGGTAATAAAAATGTAACATTTTTACTGAAAAAAATACTTAGAAAAGTCAAGATAGAAATGTGAATGTGGTTTAAAAAACCTACCGGGAAACAGAGACCTTCTAAGGGCAATGTAAACTCTAGAAAACAATGTTGAGGATCATCTCAGATAAATTTTAGACATTTGAAGTTAAATGTCTGAACGAAAGCTTTTCAGTTCTTAATCTATGGAAAGAAATTAGAATACAGTCACAATGACAGTTAGTTGTAAAACATGCCTTAGACAACTAAGGATCCCAGAAGAAATACTCTCTTCTTTGTATTGAATATAAGGAGATTTTAATGGAATTCAAACCTGTATACAGAAGGGACTATCACATTGACATTGAGACTAGAAAGGGGAAGACAAATGGATGTTTTAATTGAGGGAGGATTAGACTCAGGCAACTGAAGGCAGAAGTAGAGGAGAAAAAACATGTAAGAATGGGAAGAGAGCCTGGAGAAATCTTGCATGTGTGTAGTGGAAGAAAAAGTCACCAGAGGAAATGAAAACTTGAGAAGTAGAGTGCTAATAGAAAGTTTGTTTCATTTGACTTTCGAGTACACAGTGAAATAATGAAAGTCTTACCTCTAAGATCACAACCTTTATACATGGCATCCTTTTATTTCTAGTCTGAAAACTCAATAGGTGCATGAAGGTAGCTTTGCCTTTTTGGAAGCTGTATGTCTCAATATTGCACAGGAGTGGAAGGTCAGCAAAACCCACCAGTTCCCATTCTCTCTAGCCTCAGGCTTAACATGACTGTACTTCAGAAGAGCCCTTTTCTATACCCTTGCCAGGAACACCTCAAAAGCTGAAAAGTGCTCCATAAAAAAATTATAACTCTCGTTAACAAAGAATAAAAGTATATGGAAATCATTGTGTGCAATGAAAAGATAGACTAAAGTCATCACCAAGAGTTTACATGAAATGCCTAGACAGTCCTTTGAGGACTATATTTCACTTTATAAATAATTTTTTTCCCTTCATATGTAGGTCTCTACCAATATGACCTTAGGAAAAAGTATCTTGACTTCAGAAGGAGTGTCCAGTTTATCCCTGAGTTTGAGTGTGAGGTACACAAATGATGCTTTTCAGTATGATGGAGAGCACTTCCCAAGATGACTACACTTTGAAACCTTAGACAAAGGCCCTGCTCCCCAACCACCTGCCTTGCAAAGTCAAAAATATTTCTTGCCCTTTCAAGTGAATAACAAATGACACAAAGAGTGGGATTAATTAAATACAACATAAATTCATAACCACAAACACAATCAAGGGCCAGTGATCATGTCTGCTTTCAACTTTCTTTTGGGGATACCAACAAATAAAATATCCAAAGGTTAATATCATGGTTTATTTTCTAGACAACAACATGGAAACTGGGCAGCCACAGGAAAAGTAAACTGTATATAATTAAAGAAATGCTATGACCTTTGTGAGACTTTGAGGATTGTTGAGCAGTCTGTGAGTTAATGTGATAGAGGAGAGAGATTGGCATTTGTTTACAGTATGTCCAAAGGCAATAAAAGAAACTACAGAGCAAGAAAGTAACAAAGAACAATGCTGCCCAACCGAGCACTCCTTCCCTGAGTCGGCTTTCAAGACAGAGGAAACTCAATGCATCCACACTCTAAGCCCCTGAGTCATGTATTTATAATTTATTAAGAGGTCAGAAATGGCATTTGTTGGGTCTCAGTGTCCAAAACTCCTTGAATTACTCTAAGAACTGAGACTCTGCTTTTAAATTCAATAACTAAAGCTTATTGAACACATCCATTATGACAGGAAGTTTACCTGCAGCAAAACTTCAAATTCCTATCTCAGTGTGTGCTTAGTCTTGTGCAAAACCCAGGATCAGATTGTCTGCAAGAAACTTCAGCATGGGGTATTCCAGGTCAGTCGGAGTGGGCAATATCGGCTCAGTAGATGCACTGAAGTTTTATGCAGTTTCTGTCTCCCTCTTTCTTTTATTATTATATTTATATTTTATATTTTATTTTTATTTTGGAGATATTAATAAACAGTATTCTTAAATAAGCTTTGCCCAAAATACTAAGTACTTCATGAATCTTTAGTGTTTGTCTTGTCTTCTTAGATTAAAATAAAAGCTTAATGAAAGTCAAGCATGAACAGCCTGTAACATTTTCAGAGATATGTTCAAACATTAACTGATTCATCCTCACTGTCTCATTAAGAAAAGGAAATTGTGGCAGAATTCTGTGTTAAAACCACTCAGAGAGGAGATGACAGATCCAGGATCAGTACTTATAAATTACTGTCTCTCAACTTCGGTCTCAGTCCCAATCCTGCATTAAACTTACATGGGAAAGTTCCATGAGCGGGCTCACAGCCATCACACCCTCAAAAAAAGCTAACGACGCTTGAGAAATTTGCTCCTTCTTTCTTCTTAGTGTTTCACCAAAGATGCAGAGTCTCAGCTCTTTCCAACACCAGGCTTAAGATTTCAATAATCCACCATGGTAAAAGTCATTTGTGGAAGTAGATATATTGCTAGCTATTCAAATATTTTCTATTACCTATTAGTGAGTGTACAGCACATCAATATAGAGCCCAGATATTACAGTAAGGGGCACTCTGGAAATACCTAAGCAGACTGATCAATTTAATCTCTGTTGCAATACAGTGCATTAGCTGAATGACTTTTTTTTTTTTTTCAATTTTTCTTGGCACAGCCTTGGGAGCTCAGAATTAGGACAAATATTCTCTTTCCTCCTCAACAAATGCTTAACAAATGACAAAAGTGACAGCTTTGAAAGATTGATTTTTTAAAAGTGAGGTTCTGTATGGTAGCTTATGAAAGCACTTTAATTTAGAATGATTATTAATCAACCATCCATTCAGATAATTTTCTAATTTAGGGGAAAAAAATCTATATTCTGTCTCTTCCATCCCCATCAGGTACTAAAATACGAATGTCTGCACTCATTAACAAATATAAATAGGGGCCATTGTCTGATGCAGAGAGAAAGAGTTAATGCGGAGATATAATACTCCTAGCTGACAGAAAATGTTCTGAATTTTAGTACAGAAGATATTTAATCTGACTTTAAATATTTTATTATATTACAGCCATAAATACCATATTTCACATGTACGAAATGGCAAAGCTATGCTGACATACAGGAACATAGCAGCTTGTTCTCAATGCTCTCTCAAGACAATTCTACAGAGAGCAGTCTTAAATCCCTATTAAAAAAAACATGGGATAATAAAACAGCAAGTGCAACTAAGGACAAAAAGATAAGATAGCAATACAAACAGTAGAATTGGCATATAAAATTTGAAACCTGAAGAATTAAAAGATATGTTGAATGACACATTTATAAGCTCATCCTTATATTAATTTATTGTTGTGTGATGTACCAACTTGGTTTCCCCAGCATGAATCCTATCAAAACTGGAAATATAATGTGAACATTTACCACCACAATATTATTCTGAAACAATACAAAGAGTTCAAGTAGTACACAGAATACCATAAATTTGTTTTCTAAATTATTCATTCATTTAAAATTGAATCCAGAGGGTTTACATGCCTAGACAGGGATGTGGACAGAAAACAATCCTGGCCAGCTTCTCTAACTGATTGGCTACCAAGCTAAAGATGAATGCTACCCTCACTACAGCCATGCTTAACAGAATAAATCCCGATTTAAAAACAGTAGTTGCAGAACCGTTCTTCTTGAGGCCCTTACAGGACCCTGTTAGTTTCAGGGATGATTCAGACAGAAACAACAAAATATTGGTTTCTTGGAAGAATAGGCTATTGGAGGATGCACCTTTTTTAGGTCTGACTTATAATCCCTCCTGGATGGACTTTGGCATCATTTCTGGGTTTAAAGTCCAAGTTTATCACAACATGAGTATACATTGGCATAAAATTTAAGAAGGAAGACATGCAAACACAATTGTAACACAAAATACGTGGCAAGGGAGTCATTTACTAGGCTTTCATACAAAATACAAATTTATTACTAAATGTCTATGCCTAAAACTCAGTATGTAGTACATCATATTTTGAATTATTAACATCTCTGCTGGAGAAGCTTCCTTCATAAAATATTTACATAGCACATCTCAGGACTCTGTATTTTGCCAGCAGTTACTCAAAGTATAAAATAAATATTGTTAGCAGGTCATTCTTTTCCTCGATTCTTTTCACTAAAATATATAAATAAATAAATGCCATGTTTAAGCTATACTGCTTGCTATGGCCTTTGTTATGAAATACTGTGCTCCAGTATAATGATATATTTTGACCCCTGAGAGCAATTAGGGTCAGAGAGCATAGCTTTTGCTAATGACAGTGCATGGCTGTAAAACACAAGAGGCAGGCATGTTTCAATTACTTTTCCAATTAGCAATAACAATCAATGCATGCTGAAAAAGCCTGAAGGAAACCAGCAAAATGTTGTAAAGTAAGGACAGAATTAAGTAACAAACTCAGGAATAATAAAAGTATTACTATTCCCTTGGTTGTTTTCTACCATTCTGCAAGATCATACAGCACTTTATTTCGAATCAGGCAGTCTAGAAGTGTTGCAATTTCAAAACCCTGGTAGCTCTTCAGTGAAAACAAGTGGCAGATAACTTATTCATTTCTAATGTCTGCAATAAGAAAATTTCATTTTGACCTTTCTGTAAGAGAAAGTAAATTTAATTTATGATGCAAACTTTAAATCTGTTAGACGGTTATTTAAAACTAAGCAAGAATTGTGCTCTAATTTTTCAAATAGTATCCGTGCTCAACAGAAAAGAAAGAGCCTGCAGTATTTCAGGCTCTTGGTATACAGTTGCCTGGACTACTAGGAAGCTTCTCAACACACCATGAGAATTTTGCTGGCATTTGCATATACAGTTTGGTAATGCCAAAATGAAAATTTTAAAGATGCAAGGAAGCAGAGAAGCAGAACCATGTACTTGAATGAAACTTAAGAGTAAATAAAACCAACTACACCCGAGATGTAAGGCACGTATGTTTGAAGTAAGTGAGTTTGTACTGTTACCGGATGTCAGCTACTATGCTTTCCTTATGTACGTACAGCTCTATTACGGATATGAAATAATAATTATTTGGATCAATTTTGCATTAATGATACAGAAAAATTATGACAGTGTAGTATTAATTTTAAACTTCACAGTACACACATTCCTTTTTATTGTCAGAACAGCCCCTAGCAGTGTTCCTTCTCCATTCCAAACTTAAAAAAGCATGGAAATCTGGGATTCTATAATCCATGTTTGATTTTTGTTTTAAAGAATGTCACAGACATTCCTATGAGAAAAAAAAAATCCAGAATGTACAAGAAACAGAAAATATCTCCATGTCGCCTACTTGAGAGAAATGGTTCGTAATAATGCAAATGAACGTGTTTTTTCTTATATTATGAGAGAAAAGGTGTTGTCAAATCAGATAGTATATACTAAAGTGTATCCGGAATGAACTGTTTTCCAATCTGAAAGACCAGATTACTTGTGTTTTAATAATTTCAAAGGAACGACCAGAGGATTTCATTATTTTGAAGAATAATATATATTGTAACATGGAAGAAATTATAAAATCTAGAAAAAAAGAGAATGTGTCAAGGGAATAAGTGTGATCATCTCAACATGGCATCACTGTAAGGAAAAATTGTGAAAATAATGTTAAAGAAGGCAATCAGTTGAGTTGAGTTGTAGCATGATTAATACCAATCAACACTGTTTAATAGAAAACAGGCTTTCTTAGGAAACTTCATATCATTTTGTGATGATATTACAAATTCAGTAGATAACTTTTGAAAATACTCGCTTTAATTTCTGTATAAATAACTCTCCCTATTATCTCTCTGATGAAAAAGTATCATTGCACAAAATAATCACGGCGTATGTGTTAAGCACGTTCAAGACACCAAGTATCTGAAAAAGAAATTGTAAATGAGGAACCAACAGTCCAAGAGGTGATACCATAAAGAAGTGAATTTTAAAGGGTCAACAGGCCTGAGCAGCAGACTCAAGATACGTTTGAATGTCTAAATAGCTCAGAATAAACTTGTGGACAGTTGTAATAATTAAAAATATCCTAGCAGTCCTAGCAAAAAAAAGAAATGAAAATAGATTCTTGCAATAGTGTTTTGGCTCTCAGAACTCACATATTTTGTGAATTCCTGTACATGGATGTGCATGTCAGAATAGAGAAGTCATGTATTTCTTCTGCACATCACATTGATATGATTAAAAGAATGCAATCTGCAGTTCTGCTCAGCATACTTTCAAATGGATGTATATTAATAGGAGTGATTGACCTCTGAAATATTTTACAATATTTGTGATTTATTTTTTCTTCCACCTCAAAACTTATATTGAGATTAGGTGGACTTCAAATACCAAACTGAACAAGGTAAAGGTAAATTGATGAAGAAATTCCAGATGAAAAGTATGGAGTAATTTCAAAAGAGCAGTAAACTGTTTATTAAATGGTTTTTAAATACCATCCATGTTAACCCTTTAGCATGGGTAATATTTCCTTAGTTCACAGAGGAGCTGTGGAGCTAAAATACCCCAAGTATTTAAATATAATTAATATATAAATTTAATTTATATATTAAATATAATGCTTTTCCAAAAAATTATTTTGAAAATAAAGAATTGCTTTTAAAAATAAGAGAATAAGAGAACACATGTTCTTCAGTGTATACTGATTCTATCTTCTGCATTTCAATATCATTTATTGGTTCTGTTGTGTTTCAAATGAGACTGTGTTCAAACAGTATCTGACACCATCAGGTATGAGCTGAGCACGCGCCTCAAAGAGATACTGAATACCACACAGTAAACAAGATTACAGTGATAGTTAGAAGCCTGTCAGCTCTGTACAACAGCACAGAAATGATAGACAAATGCACTTTAGCATTCCTGGTGCTGAGAAGCTCTTGCAAGGACCAGCTGGTGGTCATCTGTTAGGGTGGTGGCAATACTTTCTTCCTGACAGATGTTTTTAGTCGAATCTGAAATTTTAAATATAACAAACCTTCTAGCCAAAAACATTTACAATATATTGCATAGGGGTTGTCCTGTGTGGAATCAGAAGTTGGAATCAATGATCCTTATGGGTCCCTTCCAACTTGGGGTATTCCACATTTCTATGATTTTACCTATGTATCAACTGGAAGCAGTAGCAAGTTAAGTAAGAGTTAGATTTTTCTGCTAATTGAAAGATTTGCTAATAGCTGTGGAATTTGCATGACAATGCAAACTCATTACAAAAAAAAAAAAAAAGAAATACATGCATTGTTTTTGATGAGCATATGTACAACAGGGCTGAAAGGAGAAATACTTTAAAATACATACACTGAAATGTTTTGTACATTATGCACTCTAATTGCTTTCATCCAAGTGTTTATCTGCGTAAGAGTATAAAGACAATTAGGTCTATCCAATGGAAACAGCACTCTGGAGTCCCAGTTAGAGTTAAGAGAACTTCCTAATTGCTATGGGGCAGATGATTAGCTCTGTTCCACCTTGTGCTGGATATGAATAATTGAAAAATTCATTTCATATGGTAGATTCCTTGGCAAAACATTCACCTGGCACTCCTCTTGAGTATCCTTCTACCGGGGAGTATGCTGCTGAGAGGGCGGGAGGGACAAGATCATGCCATAGCCTTGGTTACTGCATGGGTCAGGGATCGCAGCTGGTCCCCATGCAACTCATCTCTGGTTTTTTTATTCTTTTTTTTTTTTTTTTTTCCCAAATGAAATCTTCAAAAAATAAAAAGATGACCCCAAAAGTTGGAGACAACTACTTTAGCCTGGTAACCTTCTTGAAAACATGTCTCTAAAAACTATATGTTTCAGTGAATGTGGCATCGTAATTAAGAAACGTACAGAATTCAAGCAAGTTTTACTTTAAGGTCCCTCAGATGCTAAGCAACAGGCAATTTAGAACTCACAGACGTGTATCCTTTTTTTAAATAATGACTACATTTTACACTCTCTAGTTATACCAGTAATATGATATGTACATTATTCCCTCCTTCCCGCTTAAGACTTCCTGCTCCTATTCTCATATGCAGAACACACTGGGAAAAGTACAAAGGATGAAAAGTAAAGTGAAATATGCTTCCATGTGGCAATATATTGACCCCTGTGACACCACTCCAGATTCACACTAGCAAATAAACTTGAAGAGGTTCCCGTTTGAAGAATGGCTAGAGCAGTCCATCTCCACAAATTATCTTTCCAGTTGGGAAAATCCAGTGTTCAAGCACTGCAACATTTCACTTCATATGATGGAGGAATTCTCCAATTTTAAAAGAGATTAATAACAACTAACGATTTTACAACAGCAGAAAATGATGTAATACTGCAAAAAACACTGAAAACAAACACCTTTGTGGGATGACTGAGAATCTTAAAGAGAGATGATATTCACCACACAAGCACTAGGTCTGCACTGTGCTTGTGCTTTCCAAGTCTCTTAAATTACTAAAGAGAAAACAGGTGTTTAAGCTCTTATGGTACATCTGTCATACTCATGCCACGTTGTTTTCTTCCACTGAATTTAAGCACTAATGTAAATGTGATCTCGGTTAGCTCAGTGATAAAGAACACCCTTCATAAAAATACTGCTACAGGTGCTTGAAATGGGCAAATAAAGCAGGGTTTCTGGCTACCGCTCAGCGTATTATAAACGACTCATTAACAAATAATTATCTTTGTACTTTTGTTTAATAAGAGATCTTTACCAAAAATTAAATCTTTCATGAATTAGAACAAATATTATCAGAAAGAAGAAGACATATACCAAGGGTTGCTCCAAAAGTACTGCCTCCTATTTTATTATTTTGGCATATGATGACAGATGCAGACAGTGGTGGTACGGCAGTAGAGGTGGAACATTCATGTTAAATTTTGTTGCTATGGAGAAGAAATTTTGTTGGACTTGGAGATGGTACAGTAAAAACCAGTTTTAAAGTATTTCACATAAAAGCCTTGCATTCTTTTTAAGGTCAAAGGGCATTATTAAACCAATTTACAAATGACCTGACACATGTTCAGGAGGAAACAAGCAGAGAATTAGGAAGATATTGCTAAGAAATGGCATGTTAACAGACAAAAGAGACCACGCACCAGTTACCATACAATAAATATACAGTAAAACATAGTAATGAGAGCCCTGTGAACATGATGGCAAATGGGAAAAAGAAACAAAACAAAAAAAGAGATAAATTTTATTCCTTTAAAAGAGTCCCCATGCCTATCCAGTACCACATACAATTAGCATTTAAAGCTGCTGAAGCTGGAAGTACTATAATTGTTTATTGCTGCCACTTCTGGGAGAAGTTCAGTTACATATTTTCAGGCAAAATAATAGGCACAGAGGTGATGTGCTTTGTCTCAAGGGCAAAGCTTGCCACCTGCACTACTTTAAGCACCCCAGGATCACTAGTCAGCTACAGCAGTGCTGACAGTGGGCTCAGAGGAGATTTTCGCATTGACCTCATCAAGGGGATAAAGGTGTTGCATATGGCCAAGTGGGAAAGAATTAAATTTTCTCTAAAGCACCTGCAAAGACTAACTCAAAGCAAAGACTTGTTTTCTGATTGATTGGTGTCCCTGAGCAGGAATTTTAGATGCCGTTAAAAGAAATAAAAAGGTAACTTCCAGCAATTAAATTCACAGAGCTTTCTGTGGTTATAAAATCACCAATAGGAAGTGATTAGCAATGCCGTTGGAGAACAGAGGCTGTTATTCTCTTAATGAAAGCCCTCTGTCCAGGGTTACCACCTCAGTTTCCGTTTAGTTGCTATAGTTTTATCATGCCTATGTAACAGGCAGTTTTGCTTCCTCCTGCCAATAGTCTGCCATGGTAAAAAGGAAAAATGTGCTTAAAACTGCACAGCCCACTCACACATTTTGTATCTGAGAAATTAGATCAGTTTATGAGCAGCACAGAACGGTTCTGTTATCCAAGTCTCATGATTTAATCCCTGGTCTTATGACATTTATGTATTTTCCCAAATCTCTGACTGATGGGAGTTACACATCCCTTACATTTTTAATCTAGTTTCCTAAGAAAAGAAAGCTTTTATGATCATACTGGTCTGTATTTCAATCCATGAAGAGATATTTAATATCTTTCGAAACTACAGGATGATTTAAGTTAGAAATTAAAGATAAAAGTCTCAGTGATAATTAAGTTCCTTAGGGTTTTATGTAAGTCACAGGCTGGGTCTAGGGCTGACACTAAAATTGCTTGGCCCCTCCATTGGAAACACAGTCACAACTCAACTGTGAGACACTGCTTCAGAGCTGCCAGCTGGTTGACAACATACCAGTCCTGGAGACACACTTGGCATGAGTAACCTTAGACATGCCGAACTTCATGTGTACGTTTGCTGTCTCTTTTCCTGTGGGAATGTAATGGGAAGACAGCTCATACTATCTTGCTGGGGACAGAGAGCTTAGAAAAAATGGGACTAGAACCCATAGGACAAAAGTCTTTTCATTCTGCTGCTCAAAAAGCAATTTTTCCGCTTTAATGTAAGACCTACTCACATGGCAGGTACAGAAAAACCTGCAAGCACAAGTCACTAAACCTCTGAAGGCTGAAAAATCAATAAACTGAGTAAGAAGAATAGAAACATTTTAATTTCAAGGCTTCCTTAAGCAACCTCATGATCTTGGGATGACAAGCATTGATTATACTGTATGAGGTTACACAAAAAAGATGCTGGGGCCAAATCCTTGTTTAAAAGTGGAACGCGTCTGAGATGCGATGCCCAGAGAAATACAGAAGGGAAACTTCCCCATAGGGAATATGAACAAGGAGCTGAGGACCAGGAATTGCCCTGGTTTACAATGTCTTGATCACTGCAATACACATTGGGAATCATCAGAAAGATATCTGCTGTGACGCTGGTAAGTCAGGACACAGACTTGCCATGCTTACGTGTGATGGAGATTATATTACCATTTTCAAGAATTTGTCTCTGAGAAGCTATAAGACACCTATGGAAAGAATGAACCTTATTCAGAGCTGTTCCATTAAAAAAGCAGAAGAGTGTTAGCACTCAGCTGAATCTACTAAGGGTTAACAGAGAGAAGAGACTAAAACATTACTTCAAAATGTTTAATTCCACCTCATTTTTAAGTTCATACGCTGATACAGTACTTCTATTAGCGTATTAGAACTGAACCCTCCACAGCTACTGATAGGTCATTATAAATAATTGAATACAAGCCTATGGGTCACTGTAGCAGAAAAAAATAAATTCACGAAAGTAGAAACAGATTCATTTCTGTCTAATGCATTTCAAAAAATTTAAAATACCAGATGGAGTTTAATTTAGGTAAAATGATTCGAAGCTTCCACAGTCTCTCCTTTCCCTCCCCTAGACCTGACCTTTCCCATCCCTTTCATTTACTCTCTGCGAGCTTTAGTCCAGTGGGCAATTAAACTGACCCCAAGCCCTGCAGTTCAACTATTCCCTCCTTAATGGCATGATCAACAAGATCCCTCTAAAACTGTGGGAAGTCAATCCTTAACAAGTGAACATCAGAGGTGCTTTGATAGCCTATCTCTGCCCTCACAGCAATAAGCTAAAGCATTTACATTGCCAGCTTGGGCAAAATCGACACTATTGTTACTGCCCCAGGATAAGGAGAGCGTGATGCAGAAGAGCGAACATGCGGTGAGGGCCAGGCCCCAGGTTCCTTACAGGGCTGCCCTCAATAGAGTGGGACAAGGTCTTCAGAAAGCAAAATTTCTCTCTCCACTGAGAAAACAGCTGGGGAAGACTAAGAGTGCATCTCTGTTTGACATTGAAATTTAAGACTGTAAAAACTTGCCCCAGAAGTGTTATGGCAAAGCCCCGCTTACCTCTTTAACCTGCAAGACAAGCGTGCGCTTCTACTCACAGCTCACATTTCTGTTACATAAATACTGTCCTTTCTAAAAGAGTAAAATGGTTCTGGCTTGTAGCTTGAGTCTACCTTATCAGAAAGACAAAGGGTAAGAACATCGATATCAGGGCTTGAAACCTTCATAATTTCTTATATCTTGTCTATTAGGAGAGCATCATTTTAGGGTCCAACACAGTAGCACACAGCTCTACTGAATCCCTTTGGGTTACATCTTCTTAAAATGGGAGATGTAACTGAGGGATTTCGCTGAAGGGAAAATTAACACCAGTGACCTTTTACAATATTCTATATCACTGAAATAGTCACAGAAAAATATCACTCAGTAATTTCAGCTACGGGCAATGAAACTCAGATAAACTTGATGAGGGAAGGAGAGGTATAAAAGAAGAACAAAAATAAACTCATTTCAAATGGAAATATCTGTGGGTTTTTGTATGTTTGTTTTTAAGTAGCTGATACACACACCTGAAAGCAACAAAACTGGACTTTCTTGAAAAGCCATTATTAAGAGCTTAGTATTAAGAATGCAGCTAGGAAATGGTGAGGATCTTTGCTGATAGTTGAGAAAATGTATCCTAAAATGTTCTTTTCTGTTCAACAGTGGCAGTTCCTAAACAAAAACCAAAACTTTGATCTTGGCATTAGCATGGTATGAAATCTGATGCAAATCCAGAGTGTATAACATTTCTGTTTTATTAAAATAAATAAATAAATCTAATTAATTTCATAAATCAGCTGACAAATGTTAAATGACAACAAAACACTTGTCTATCTCATTATCCATGGAACTGTAGCTGTTAAATGCAAAGGAGTGGACGGTTAGAGGCACTGTAAAGCTTCCACTATGCATATAACAAACACATGATTTTGGTCGTTTTCTGTTGCTCCAGTTTTACAATAATAAACAAACACTATGGAGAAAGATCAGACCAATAAAGTCAACTAATAAGTGCAAGAACAGAGTTGGGCCCAAATTTATCAACAACAAAATCATTAATAACTCTGTTTAATTACAACCTGTTCTATCCAACACAGAATATGCATGAGTTTTCAAGCTGATTTAATTATTTAGAAAGTTGAAAGATGTGATAAGCTATTTTTGAGATAGAAGGAGACAAAGAAAGAGACAAAAGTCAACATTTCAAAGTGGTAATTTTTTAATGATCTGTACTCAAAAGCTGTCAAAAAATATTCTCTCTAATACAATGGAGCAAATTCATTCTTCAAGTTGAGTTAATAGTGGGAAAAATGGGATTGATAATAAAAGGAATTGTTTTATTGACTACAGATGAGCTATCACTCCTTAGAACCACAGCATGACTGATAAGAACAAAGAAAAAATACTTTGGACATTGATGCCTACATAGGAAGAGGGGCTGAAATCAGAGCCTGAAGTTGACTCTTACAGTCAGATCCTACAAAAATATGGGCAGTTCACACAGGACCACAGATACGGAGCAGAGCAATCAAACCTTACACGGAAATTCTCAGTGCAAAGCAGCTCACGCTCTTCTTGAAAAAGAGACTTAATATTTCTGTAGAATATTATATTTAGAAATGTATTCTTAGATTCGTGTGTTATCTTCATCCACACATCAGTATTTATATGGAAACATGCATGTGCATCATACAGTAGAGTCACAGATATGCCATAGTGGAACATACCTTGAAGGACCGTCAAACACTGCAGCTGGAATCCCATTTATTTTATCAGAAAGGAAAAGATTTTCTCAGTTTTTCCAAAGATCATTGGGCTCCTCTCCTTTCAAACAGGCCATGTTTCATATTCCCTATCCTAGAATACAGCAGAAAGACGCCAGCTGGCTTCTAAATTGCCAGCTTTACAGGAACTATGCTCAGCTAAGCTGACTGGTGACTGCACGCTGCACAGCCCCACGGGATATAATAAACTTTGGTGAACCAAGAATTTTGGTGAAGAAGTGTTGTCTAAAACAGGGAGATAACGTGTAATGTCTTGCTCAAACAGTTGTCTGAGCTGCTTGGACACTGACATTTCAGCTAAATATTGCTTCTTAGTAGCATTTACTAACTGCATGTTTATGAGTAGCATACTGCACTAATCAGTTACGAGACTGGTTTATGTTACATCCAGTTAATAAAGCAAAAGGAAACCACTTCAGAAACAATTCATGAGGCTCTGGACCAGTACTCCCAAAGCACAATGCAGAAGATTTATGTATAGCTGCTTTTATGCAAGGGTTGCTCCAAAACTAATGCCTCCTATGTTATTATTATTGGCTTATGACGTAGGAGGCTGAACCTTCCCACCAATATTCCATTACATTTTGTTGCCATGTGACAGACGGCAGCAGAGGGGCAGTCTAACCGAATGGCATCTGACATGGAAGTATATAGAAAGCAAAGGTGGAACTGAATTCCTCCATGCAGAAAAAATTGCACCCATTGACATTAATTGATGCTTGCTGAATGTTAATGGAGACCAACCAGTGGGTGTGAGCACAGTGAGACAGTGGGTGGTGTGTTTCAGTAACAGCAATAGTGACATGAAAAACAAGCCATGCTCTGGACCACCATGCAGATTTTTACAAGTGCAGCATGCAGGCTCTTGTTTATTGCTGACAAAAATGCATAGCTAGTGGTGGTGACTATGTTGGAAAATAGTGCTTTGTAGCTGAGAATGTACTCTATTCAATAGTACTATTGTGCTCTTTGTATCTGTTGTAGTTTCCATGGAAATAAATAGGAGGCATTACTTCCAGAGCAACCTACATACAGTACGATAAACAGATTTATTGAACTCAGTTGTCATTCTTCAGTCACACTGGACAACAGAGGATATGACCTAAACTAAGATCTGAGACCTGTCCCCCGGTAACGTGGTTTTATTAAATGTGCCTGAATTAGATAACAGAAAACCCAAAATTTCAGCATAACACACTTTGGCTGTAAATAGGTGTAAAATGCAAGAAAAAAATAAATAAATCCTCATACACTACATAAAGTGCAAATAAAAAAAAATGCTCCTGAGAATAATGTAACAATCCAGGATTAATAACCATGCCCACATCTAAAGCTGTCACATGAAAATACTCATTTTCTCATAACAAAACTAGTCATTCTATATAAATTATATCCAACATCATCAACTTAGACAGATTTGTATGAAGTACAGATTGATCTTCTAACTAGTTATCCAATAGTAATATGACATAGATTATAAATTAAGTCAGTGTTATGTGAGTTCAGACCTGAAAGCGTAAGTCCATGATGAGTATTAATAAAGATTACATTACAATTATATTTGCTGTGTATAACCTAAAAACATAAACTTTATCATTTATACTCAAGTGTAATGCACACTTCTTCATTTGACATAAGTGTATATGAATTTTTAGTTCATACTTATTTGTATCCATGAGCAAAATCCATCAAATTCATTGCAATCTGAACATTCCAACCATTTATAGAAATACATTATCAACTATTTGAAATTAGTAACATTTATATATTTCCAACTTCTTTTTAATATAATACTCTGATCTTTCCTTACAACTTTTTCATGCATCTTGAGAAAAGATTTTAAACACCGATGAAAATTGGGCAATATAAAATATTTTTTGCCCTCAATTACACTGTAATTAACTGGATGTGAATTCCAAAATAATGACCACAAATATTCTTTAAAAAAATTAACAGTAGGGTTACATTATAAAAAATATTGGCATACCTACTTAGCATGTAGCCTCACAGGTGATAAAAAAAAATCCTAATAACAAAGGCAGCCTAACAGCGCCAGCTAAAACTTTTATGACACTGCTAAATTTCAGTTATCCTTCTGCAGCACACCGGAGATGGAAAGACAAATGTTTTAAATCTGCAGAGCCTCAATACTGCTGTGCTCTGAAGACAGCAGGCAACAGAATGGAAGGAATAAAGTATCTTGCTAGAAAAAATCCCAGGAGTTAACCTGCTTGATCTTTCACACATGCCAACTAGATTTTACAGTGCTTCAACAGTTCTGCCACAGTCAGAGGTGCTCACTATTGTACTTCCGCATACAGCAGTCCTACCAGAATCTTATCATGATCTCCCATCCTTTGTTCTATCCTTAGAACTCTTTAAAAATAGACTTTTCTAAATAGACCTCCTGAATAGCTCATTTCTGTTAGATGTTGAACTAAACAAGCTAAAACAGATCACCTTTGTTATGCTCATTAGGCAAACTGTCTGTCGATGGAGATAATCACCTTCAAAAATAGATACCGTTAAAACAGCCAATTAAGAAAAAAAAATGATTATCTACGTGAGCACGTCTACTTCATCTATGTTTTCTCATAAGCCAGAGCATACTGCACTGCTTTCCCTCCCTGGTATTTTAAAACAGTTCTTCAGAGAGGACACTGAGTAAAAATAGAAAGGCCGTTAAATGAGTTGAATGGAAAAAATCCAGTTGATTTAAACCAGGTCAGGATTCCCATTAATAACTTTAGCTCTACATACACAAAGGTAAAAGTTTAGACTGCGAGCATCACCAAAGACGAAAACAAAAGAGCTGTTATTTCTGTAGAAGGGGAGATAGCACACAGCCAGGCAGACTCCCAGCAAGACGCAAATACACCTATGACTGACTTCTCTCTTGGCCCTACAGAAACCTTGATTCCAAATGATGCCACTCACAGACCTCAACTGCCATCTTGAAATGAGCAAATATTTATTCTATTCCTATTGCAATTCTAATCTTATTATTCTAAGATTTACTCCAATATTGTTATTGTTTCTCTCATCTAATACAGAATTTAAAGTACGGCCATCAGTCACAGCCTCTCTGCTGGAAAACACACACCACCATAGCACTTCCTTCCAGGATATTCTCTGTGATGTTATTCAGAGGTAGTTTTTAAGTCAGCTGTAGGAATTGACATCAAGTAAAATATGATTCTACACTCTACAGCAAAACCAAGCCTTCTTTCCTAATTGTCTGGAGGAGAGAGTTAGCTGCTAAAACCTATCAAGCAGCCAGAACTCCCACTAGCTCTAACAGAAAATAAGGCACTTGGCACCTAATAGGATAAGGCTCAAAAGCCCTGTTTTACAGCACTTACATTTGAAGATCAAGGCTCAGAAATTAAGGGCATGATGTTTTCCATATGCACGGTATTTAATGACTTTAAAATAAACATACATACAAGTGCTTCTGTAATTGGGTCCTTAGACTGTAGTGCTGTCTCTTTATTATTTGACTCTTTCAAAATCTTACAAGTACATTACTAACATCCTCTAAGAAACCTCCTTAAGGAATCTTTCCAGCACAGTCCTAAAATCTGAACTTTCCGACCTTGAAGATATACAGTTTGTTTGTTAGATGAAAATTCTAAATATTTCCTGCACTATTCCAAAGGAACAAACAATTCGTCTCTTGCAGTACAGTGGAAACCCATGAGAACTCAGAAACAGTATTGACTATAATCTCATTAAACAGAAATCTGGACATTTATGATTTTGCATTCATAGTCTAATTCAGGAGAAATGCAACAAATTGAATTGAATGAACAGTAAGCCAAACATTAAATTCAGACCAGTTCAAGAATATGAGCTTCTTTTGTTATTATAAACAGCAATTCTTATCTTAGTACTTCCTGGGAATTCCTACCTACGTACCGAAAAGTAGCCACAGGACTGTTTGCAGGTTGAAGTCTTATTTTGGCATTTGATCTATGAGGCATGGAATTTTTTTCATCTTTCACTTCTAAGCCTACTCAGGGCACTTGAGAGAAGATCTGAACTCATGTAAGTTGAAGCAAAATGTATCATGAACATGAGATAAATTATATCACACTCTTTATTCTGATGACTCTTCATGATGACTGATGGTTCCATAACCTTATGCCTCAGCCCAAGTGCAAATTGCTTTGAAAGGATATATGGACATGCTCATGAACACCGTGCAAATGCTGCTTCAAAGACTCACCATAATATTTATAGGCATATGAAAACAGGTAAATATAAATATAATGGGAGTACTGCATACTTCAGAAATTTAATATCCACTGCAAATTAATAAATGATTTCACCTCTTGTCCTATAATGTTTCAAATCTATTTCAATGTTCTGGCATTATGTTATTCTTTCAAATTAACTGTATTTTTCCACTGCTATGCTTATGAAGAAAGCACCCAAAGAAATTACAAATATAGTGATACACATACAAAACACCAGAAAGGAAAAAAAAAAGAAAGGAAAAAGAGATGTGGAAAAGAGAAGAAGAGAA
>JACDJE010002438.1:1401124-1439528 GCA_016647715.1 Pavo muticus
CCCCCCAAACCCAAGTGTGAAAATTGAGCACTTTCATCTTTGGAAGCAACAAAAAGGATGATTCTCACTCATAAAACCCATCTGAAATCTTCAAAACATCTTTGATATTTCCCTCCATTGCATGACTGCATTTGGTGCATTATATGCAGACGTAGTATGTTGTGACACACAGCTAGTCTGTACAAATCTGAACTTCTCCCAGTCTGTACAGCTCACAAGTTTGCTGAGATTATTCATCAAACTCAGCACCAGATTCCTCACCAGAGAGCAGGGCGGTTGAGAACATAAATGGAAGATGTGGCAAGCCATGATCCAGGATCTAATAAAAACCTGTACTGAATACTGAGGGAAGAGATAACATCTTTAAGGAATGAACTCTACCTATATGGAAGCCAAACAGTAATTTACATTTTTGTGAGCTTTTAGATACAATGTCTGTCTTATCTAAGATATGGGTTTATTTGACAGTATGTTTCTGAAAAGTTGGCCAACAACACCCTTCTTAATTCTGCTTTTCAGTGGCAGAGTATAGGATGTTCCATCACCAAGTTTTCAAGATCTGAGCTCCTGATACTCCAAAGCACAGTAAACCAAGCAAACTGCAGCATTTCAGTTTTCATTGAATTTCCTAGCTGCTGCACATTCACGGTCTGCTAGGTTGGCACAAAGTTACTGCACATATGCCAGAGCAGTAGTGGAATCTGTGCATTAGAGTTAAAACATCAGCTTGAATCATGTGTAGGCCCTGAAGGAAGCCTATGGTGCTAATATTGTAGTATTTAGCATCTGATAGCCTATTAATGTCTGATAATACATTCATTATTGAGATGACAAAGCTACAGAGAAGCACTGATCTCTCATTAAATAGCAGCACTGTCTATTGGGCCGATATATCCCATTGATATATTATTCAAGTCCAACAGTGTCAGCATGGTTCCTGGTAAGTTGATTATCACAGTCCTAAACTGAGTATTTGGGATACCAAATTAAGAGGCGAAAGCACAGAAATAGCTACTTCCTCATCACACAACACGCAGTGTGCGCAGTACTTCTATCGGGAATAAGGTCAGTCACAGAGTACGGAGAAAAAGCTGAGCAGGAAAACATTCGTGTACAGTGAGCTTCAGGGAGACATCCCAAGAGCTCATGGAGAATGACTGAAGTGACTACAGAAGAGACCATATTTAGGTCAGCAATGCTAATCAAGAGAGACTTCTTCATGATAAAAAGGTCGCAAAGCTAGTGTTTGATTTTCTTTTCCCTTACTTCGGGTTCAAGGCACCATTTCATGATTCCTAAAGAGGAAAAGCATCTCCTCAGCAAGACCAGCAAAGGCACATGTCTTTGTGATGGGCAGACAGAACTAACTCACAAGCAGTGAAAAAAGCAATCGGGACAATCAAAGCTCTGAGCCATAAGACAGCAATATGTCAGCATTTGTGCCGTGCTCAATCTAACACTCTCATTTTCCTCTGATGCTTTAAAATCTATACTGCCATTTCATACTGAAAAGTGATGTGGCAACATTTTCCTCTAGAAACCTGAGCAAGGAGCATAGGGAATGAGGAGGCTGTGAAGCTTGTATTTATTGAACAATTTGTTTTCTCAGATCTCAGTTTGTCTTCCTTTTCCCCCACCTTTTCTTCCTGCCTTTGTTTTGGTGTTCAGGCACTCAGACTCTCACAATCAATCAGAGCAAAGTAGCTCCCATAAACCTGCTTAGAAGAAAACATTTTCCTCCTCAGCCCTCCAACCCATTCCCTAGAAAGCAGCTGTTTCTGTAAATATACAAGGCGGCAGCAGCTGAAAGAAAATGAATATGACATTACATGACAGGGGAAATCATTTCAGTTCTGCCACCCAGTTGCTCTGTAGAATAAGAACATATCTAATAAAAGGTACAGTATGAATGATTTTGGAGCTCTGTTGGTACAGTATGCATTTAAAGAGTCACTGGACAGAATACAGAAAGGAAAGGAAATAAATATCCAGGACTTCTCAGCAAGGGACCATAAACATCAGGGGAAGATTCATTGTCTCTTTCTCCAGCCCAGGGAATTTTTTGCTCTACAGTGGCACAGTAGCGACAAAAGCAAAAACGTGGCCCAAATCCCCACACCCTCCTGCCAGCTACAGACTGCCCATTAGAGCACCTCCTGCAAAGCGGCCTCTCCCCAGCCACACCAAGGTGAGAAGTGAATTCCTGCCTTTCATTTGCTACAGAGCGCTTTCCTCGTTGTGGTGTGAGATGAGCAGGTTGGCTCCTCTCTGTGCTAACAGCCGCCAGCACTGAGGGGCCTCCAGCTGAGTAAGTGTGGGGAGCCCACAGACAGGAGTAGGCAGGGAAATGTCAGGCTCCGGGATTAGCACGACTTTGGTCACGCACTGAAGCAAAGCTCCGGGCACCAGAAGAAGCCTAAACTAAACACGAAGCATCCTCCCCAGTTTAGACACCTCAGGGTTTTGGGGTTTAGGCAGCAGTGGAGCGAAGTTCTTGGGTAATGCCTTCAGGTTAAGGAGCTTCCAAGCCAAAAGGTCGTCTTGTAAATTTAAGTGCTTTCATGGGACTATATCCCAGTAGTAAAGGGATCTTATCCTGGCAGTGAGGTAAAGCAGTCACATTAAAACTGAGATACAATGCTTTAAGTTTTCCCATCACTTGGAACACATAGATGGAGTTACCTTGTGCTGTTACTGTTGTCAGTCCCCTTGAGAGAAAAGCCATCCTCCCCATTGACTCATTCTCTGTACTGAATCTATTTTGTCTCACCTATTTCAATAATTGGGCATTTTTATTCCATGTTTAGTTCTAGCACAATTGGCAAAAGCTGCATTTTGAATCTCTGAGAGCAAGCTGGCAAGTGGCGTCAATGTGTTCTCGCGTTAAAAAAAACAACATTTGCAGCAGTCCGCAAAACACTGACGAATGTTACTCAGCTTGAGCGGATGCACAGTTTTGAAATCTCATACAAATGTCTGCATGCTATTCCACCACTTCTCTTTGAACACTCTATGGTTTTGGTTGAAGGCTATTTTCAGTTCAAACTTTTTTCCTTCAGCATTTTCTCCCAGCTTCTCTATCCACTCTAACATCCATTACTGGCTCACTCTCTTCAGTAAATGACTCATTTCATCACCTTTCTTTCCATTTTCTTTCTACTAATTTCTGTCCTGAACTTCTCCCTGATTTAAGGTGAGAAGCTGGTCTTGGTCTTTCTCTGCACACCACTTAAAGGACTATTCTGAAGCAGGTATGGGTGAGAATTTGACAATGCCACCTTCTGAAAAGAGATATAGCAACAGTCTTTTTGCATTATACTTCTGTATATCGGTGCCAAACCACAGATCAACTACAAAAAGTAGGTCTTCTCAATGAGGTATTTAAAAATAAAAATAAAAAATAAAAATCTACCCTCAGTTCTCCTCCTGCAAATGTTATTTTTCCAATTAATTATGAGGGTCTCTTTATTCATTTAAAGTGCCATTGCATTTAAAGCCTTCAAACAAAAGATGGTAAAAAGGACAACAAAGCCATGCAACATTTCTGAGTGTTTTTTTCTTCCTACTACTCCCAAACCAGACCTTCAGAACTGCCTTACTTCTCACATAACTTCCACTTGGAGAGGATGCATAGTAAACATGTTAAAAAAAAAAAACAAAAAAAAAAACACCACCAACAACAGTTCTTCTTAAGAGAGCTTCTCTTAACAGTGCTTCATTGTTCCCTTGCCTTGGATAGTTTTAGCTTTAGGTCTGTATTTTACTCAAAGATCTCTTACTTACCAATGGCCTGACCTTGGCATCTGTGCTACTCCTACTAAAGCTAATGTGATCTGCTCACACAAAGCAGACTATTGCAAAGGAGCATAAGCAGCCCTAGTGATGTCACTGAACTCATTAAAGATATAGTTGACTTCTTGGCCCTAGAAAACCTAATTATTAAATGTAACCTTAGCTGAAAACAGTAGTGCTTGTTGATAAGCAAAGCAAAACAATAGGTGTTTTGTTCAAACATAAAAATAGTACTTGACCAATAAATAGAAGCTCCTACTTTATAACTGTGGCAAACTGTAGTTAACTGTGGAATTCCTGAGATAACTGATATAAAAAAAGAATGGGGTATTTTGAAATACAATCACATGCATACTTTGAAAACCTAATTCCTAATGCAAATCACAGCATTAACAGCAGGTCTAGAAAACTTCGTGGTTCATTTTAGTGAAGGGCAAATACAGCACACTCCTCTGAGGATCTATTAGGAAGCTAATCCCAACGGCAAAACTCTCATAATCTATCTTCTGAGAATTATTTTAAAACATACCTTCTACAGCAAATGCAAAACACAATAACTGTGTTGTAAAAGTGACTGCTATATTTATTTGTTGCTATAGCTATGGGTTGCAAATTTAGAAAGGAAAAACACACTCCACATACTACCACTGACAACAAGAGCCTTATGCTTCCACACACTATTAAACATGCCACCTCCCACTGGTGACATATAAATCACAGTGCTGTTGAGTCAATTTCTTTCTTTTAATACATTTGCTTTTTGAAATTTCTTAGATTTGACGTATTTATTTTATGATTGTACACAAGAAAAAAAACAACTTTCCCAAGGTTTTGTGTCACTGCAGTCCATTAATGAAATTTACACAGACACCTAAATTCAAAGACACCACATGCTCTTGAAGTACAAGTAGCTAACAAAACAGTTTTAAAATAGAGATTTTAAGTGAGTGTTCTCCAGGGTCAAGATGCTGTCTTCAGATTGCTCAAAATGTGCCTACAATATTTATGGATGTCTTTCGTTCTCTTTCTGTTTCTATAAAGTAAGTTGAAGACAACGATCCCCAAATAGCAAAAGGCCAAACTGAAGAAAATATAAAGGCCTAAACTCTGAATCCTCCAAGTAATTCTACCTTGCTTGGTGCGGCTTTGCAGATATTTTCTCAAGCTTATAAAATGTGCTTCTGAAGCACAGTGACCTTCAGCAAAAAATCAGGTGGCTCACCTGCATTTTAATACCAAATTTTTTCCTAGGATGAGAAAGGACATTCCATTATTTGAGGCAATTAAATTTGGGTTGGTGAAGTTACCCCAGTGATTATGCCACAGAGAACAATCCTGTAGAGACAACACTAATCTGTCAGAGAAGCCAATGCAAGCCTTATGCATTTTTTTCTCTAGATATTGCAGCCTAGTTTGTACAATAGCTTTCTCTCCTCCTTGTTGCATTCCTTCAGGTTTTGATAAGAAAGTTTTGCATAAGATGTGATCAACTCCAACCTAAAAGCTAGCAGACAATTTCTCAGAAAACATCACTGAAGGTTGCCTGCAATGCATTCAAAGACTAAAATTGTTCAGAAAGAAAAGAATATGAATATAGGCATTATCAATTCAGAAAATGACACTAAAATGAATTAACCTCAGCAGTTAAAAACAAATAGTACAACAGGGGAAGGTAATTTTAAGGGAAGTTAAATAAAACACACGTATCTGAGTTTCAAATTGAATTTTTTTTTTTTTTTTTTATGAGAAGAGTGGGCATATCTGACAGATGCCAAGGTCAACTGACCCAAGCTCTGCAGCTAACACAGACTCTAGAACAGCACTCTACATGCACATGCCACAAAAAATGCATGCGGTTTTAAACTCTCAGCCGCAGATTACAGACCAGCTTCCTGTGACTTTTTTAAACAGATGGTCAGAAGCGAGGATGAAAAAAAGCATTTCTTGTGATCCGTTGCTCATATGAGAATGTTATCTTTGTTTTGCTTAAGTGTCACAGCTTGCTGCGGTAATATGCAGAATAGAAGAAAGAGTTATGCTTTCAAGTGAGCAGATTCAGGAAAGGACACAGTAACATCTGACTGCCTTACAAGTTAGTAAACACCATGCATACCTGAAGGCCTTAATGCTTAAGGTCTTTAAAAAAAAAAGCATATATCTCAAAGCAATAATTTTAATGTCAGAATTGGTATCACTGCTGTATAATTATCTAATGCCTAATGTGTCCTTGCAAGGAATAAAATGCATCACATAATCATACCCCATAATTACAAAATACATATAATCCCTATTAATATATGTACATATTTCTGTACAAAATATGCTATTATAATACTCTGCTACGTGATTTTTTTCTAAAAAATATAACACTGATTTTTTTTTGCCTCTTTTTTCTGGCTCCACTCCTGCATCTGCTTTCATGGGCTGTCACTGGCAGCATCTGCACAGTAACAACATGCAGCACGGGGTCGAGACGAGTTGTTTGCTGTACAGTTACACCCAGCACAGTGGGGCCTGAACTACACGATGCTTCTCCAATATGCATGTTAAATCAAAGATCAAACAGCACTAACAGTCTCAGCAAAGGCATGAAAAAGAAAAGGCTAATTCAGCTCTCGCTGGGCATTCCCTGAACACAGACAAGTTTGAGCAGTAGGATGTGCTACTCAAGGAGCAATATGGTGCATATACCGCTCCATTTCACAGCATTTTTTTCTCTCTGAAAGTTCTTGGTATGTTTTGACAAACTTGCTGTCTGCCATGAGATGCCTCCTGACTCACAGTTTTAGCTGATACACTATACCTCACCTTTGAAAGACACTGACATTGCCACATCTCCCATTTTGGTCACTACCATCCAAAGATGTATTTTACGCCCACTCTTAACAGCAACATTTCAAGACAAAACGCAAATTAATTGGAATAGAAATTTTTATGAGAAATTATTATTGTTTTTAAAAAAATGTTCTTTACAAAGTAGATCAAAATCCCACAACTACAAAATTAAAGAGTAACGTGAAAAAGATGAAGAGTCACTTAAATACTCTCTCCAGTCAATGCTTTTTTCTATTAATGCAAGGAATGTGCTTAATTGCTTCAGCCACTAGAGATGAAAAACAAATCTGTCTAACCCTGCAAAATAGTAAAGACTGACCACTGAATTCTTGCCAGGTAGCTTAATACGACTGCTTTCAAATTAAAAAGGGAATTTGAGCTACCACTTCTCGGCTCTAAACAGTGCATAAAAGACTAAAGGACATCAAACAACTACAGTAAAAAAAAAAAAAAAAAAAGTCAACTACATCCACTTAGCATTTTTGAGTGCACCTCCACCCTCGGCACTGCCTGTCCTGAGAAGCCAGCTGAGAAACCAAAATCACCTGCTCTGCCACACCAGCTCAGGTCGGAAGCCTGAAAGCTTCCCTTTGTATCTTCTCCCATTGGAGTCCCTGCCATTGCTGGGGCTGTCTTTCTTGGTCTGGAGTATCAAGCAAACTTCCATCTTTCTTTACAGCTTTCTTTTAGTTATTCTGTCTAAGTTGATCCTCACGTTTTCATTCTACTGTTGTCAATTTGTACCATGTACTCTTGCAATACCCAAAGATTTTGATTAGTTACTACTTTGTTTCTTCCAGCATCATCTTTATTTTCACATTGCAGGTCATCCACTTTCACAAATGCTAAGCACACCTAAGGTCACTTCTTAGGAAAAACCCATGTCTGTTACTGTTAGCGCAGCAATATCTGCATGCCATGTGATCAGTATTTTCTAATGCCAGTACTTTCTAATGCTGAGACCTCTTGGGCACCAAAATCAAAATGGGCTAACTCACAGAATCACAGAATTGCAGGGGTTGGAAGGAACAATAGACATCAAGTCCAGCCCATCTGCTAAAGCAGGTACCCTACAATAGGTCACACAGGTAGGCATCCAGACAGGTCTCAAATATCTTCATAGAAGGAGACTCCACAACCTCTCTGGGCAACCTGTTCCAGAGCTCTGTCACCCTTACAGTAAAGAAGTTCTTCCGCACGTTAGTATAGAAATTCCTATGGTCATTACTCCTTGCCCTATCATTCTACATCACCAAGAATAGCCTGGCCTCATCCATTTGCCTCCCACCTCTCTCTAGGTACTTACAGACATTTACCAAATCTCCACCCAGTCCTCTTTTCCCCAGGTTGAACAAACCCAGGCTACTCAGTCTTTCCTCATATGGGAGATGCTCCAGGACTTTTATCATCTTTGTGGCCCTCTGGTGGACTCAAACTTGCTGAGGGTGGATTCTGTCCCTTCACAGAATCACAGAATCACAGAATCATAGGGGTTGGAAGGGACCTCCAGAGATCATCGAGTCCAACCCCCCTGCCAAAGCAGGTTCCCTACAACAGGTCGCACAGGTGGGTGTCCAGGCGGGTCTTGAATATCTCCAGAGAAGGAGACTCCACAACCTCCCTGGGCAGCCTGTTCCAGTGCTCCGTCACCCTCACTGTAAAGAAGTTCTTGCGCACATTGGTGCAGAACTTCTTATGCTCCAGTTTCTGGCCGTTTCCCCTTGTCCTGTCTCCACACACTGCTGAAAAGAGTGTGGCCTCACCACTTTGCTACCCACACCTTAGATATTTATAGACCTGGATCAGGTCCCCTCTCAGTCTTTTTTTCTCAAGGCTAAACAGACCCAGTTCACTTAGCCTTTCTTCATCCAGGTCCAAATTCATGTTTCAAAACCATGGATATTATGTCATTGAAAACAATTCTTACTGAGTATGGATGGCAAAAGAAATGCAAGTACCTAAATTGGAAAATATTGCCTTCAGTGTGGACTACTTAAATTGAAGTGCTGAAGTAAGCCTTACAGAATGGCTAGTTTTTCAATTACAGTAATGATAGAGAATTAAAATCCAATCTAAATGCTATACAACCCATAGTATAAGAGAAACTTAAAGGATTTGAAACAGTATTACCCTGTATTTTACTTAATAGCCAGCTATTAGCATAACCAAAAAAAATACAACTATCATGGAAATACAACTGAAAGAAGTAAGGTCTGATTCCCTTCTTCAAAGCTCTGCTGGGAGAAGGTGGGAATGGCACAGCATGACGTGAATGCACCTTAGGCTGCCGGGTCATCAAAAAGGGTGATGGAATTAAAAGTGTTCAGAACTACCCAGTTATTCCCCTTCCAGGGCCTCTTCCCACTCCAATCTCCACGCTCACAACCTAATAGCATGCTCAACTAATGCCAACTCTGGTAATCACCAGAATTTTCATGAGACTAGCAAAGCTACTAGCTCAGGAGAAAACTAACTTTGCTAGAAAAGATAATCTTCTCTACAGTGACCTTGCTCGGTGAACGGCATTGGGAGAAAGCCAGATCATCAGAAATGGAGGAAGCTGGCAGGGCAGTGAAACATTCCTGGTTTCCAGTGGCTGCAAAACACCACACCAGCTCAGTTCCTTATAGAAGTAGAGCACTAGAGCAAATGGAAATGGGAACCAGTTCGATAGAGAAAAATTAACAGTGGCAACATACTCAGGTTTCCTTTCAGCATGACACCAACATCTCTCATTATGAAGTGGTTCCAGGGAGCTGGAAAAACTGCAAATGCAAGGGAACCTCCAAAGTCACTGCAGTCAAGAAGCTTCACAGGATAATGAGCTTTTTCAGTAAAGTTTCTGAAGTTCTGAATTAAATAATTTGTTAAAGTTTTGTTTGTGAAAGGGATGCCACCAGATAAATGGAATAACAGAGAGAAAAATGTTCAGACGCGTAGCAACTAATTTCTAAGATACTACAGAAGCCCACCTTCATTTTATTGGGAGGACTTTATACTAGTAAGCTAGCTATGGCCCTATTAAAGTCAGATGCATTAATGAGCAGATTTTAAGAATTTTGATTACAAAAAGTCTACATATCTAGATGAAGCAGAAATAATCAAAATTCATTTTAAAGAAAAATGGACCTTCACGTCAGAAGGAAAAGTAATGAGAGAGAGAATGATACTAACAACAACAATAAACTTTCTAAGCTAACATCTACATAGCTATCTATATATTAAAATAAATGCATATTCATAATCCCATGGTGATTTCTCTCTGCTCCTCCAAAGTCAAAGGAACTCTTCCCCAACTGGATACAATTTTTCTCATGTTTTCAAGCATCTGTCTTTCCTGGTTTCTAATCAAAGCTCATGATAACTGGCTTTGGCAACAGACTGTAGCTTCCCAGTTGAGTGGCCAAATAATTTTTTTTTTTTTTTTTTTACCTTTTCCACAGAACTCAAAATGCATCTGCTGTCTTAAGAAGGAATTGATGAATTCCATAATCTGGTCAACACCTCAAATAATTTAGTGAAGGGACATCAGAGGTCTATAGTATTTGTATACTTCAAAATGTGGACAGCTACACGACAAAAATAAATGCTGGACTGGGAAACAACAACAAAAAAATGGACCATAGTAATTTAAAAGAGTAGAAAATGAGACACCTTTAGACAACAGTTGATTTAATTTGACTGAGAAAGAAGCATATGAAGAAAAAATAAATTGACACATCATAAAAAATATCCACTTGGGTTTATTCTAAAGCATTCCTTAAGTGGGGAAAAAATGCTCATCACAATAACAACATTCACCGAAAGATGATATTGATTTAGGAGGCAGAGCCTGAGGGATGTCAAACCAGAAAAAATCACTATAATCAAGTACAGAGGAAATTCATCACGGCAAAAAGGAAGTGGGTGGATGCTCAAAGCTCATGAAAGAAAAACAACACTGCCTGCTGTTAGATGCATTATTAAAAAAAAAAAAAAAAAGTGAATGCTCAAATGACTCCTAAGCAGTAAATAAACATATGAGAAATCTAATTGATACCAAGATAATTAGGCTATACATTACTGAACACACATCACACAGTTCTATAAGCAAATGTATCTTGTAACTGTGTTCTACAGATGAATTTTAGATTCAAGAATAAAAATCAGAACACGTTTTTCAGAGAGACTGCATAGAAAGAGAGAAACTATATGCTAAATCCACAATTCTAATTTACTTTTCTATAATGAGACAGAAGAGTACTGAATAAGTCCAGCAGGAGCCAGGCTGTTGATAATTGAGAAAGCAGACAACTTCAAACATACAAGGACAAGAAAGATTAAGTTTAATATGTCTCCAATGTGTGGGTTAAAAGTAATTTCATTCAATATTTGTTCTCAGTCTTGAACAGAGAAGGAGGAAGAGGAGAGATTAAATAGCAGGTGAATTGAATGTTTCTTTTGGTGATAATAAAATCTAGAGCAGTGATGGAATGTAATTTAATCTAAACCAGCAGAAACCACTTATATTCTTCTACAAAATGCGCATGTGACACAAAGCCTGATCTCTCAGTGCAATCTGGAAGCAGGAGCTGCAACACACCCAACTCAAAGCTGTTCTTTGCATGTGGAGAGATGTACACGGCCGAGTTCCTACTGCAGTAACTCACTGCAACATACTGACAGGCAATTCAGGGAAAAAAAAAAAATCAGATATGTCTGATGTTTTTGAATGCCATGCTTTTCATATGTCTGACTCAAGAACATTTCTCAGATACAGAATTCCACAGTAGCCAAGGGGTGCAAGCAGTTGAAAATCAAGCTAGAGAAGTTTACTATTACAAAGCAAACAAAAAACTCTAACACAGTATACTAAGGCAGAGAGCTTTAATATACAAGTTGTGTAATTCCTTTCCCTTCCACAGCCCTAGTGAGTAAATAGTAGGTGAAGTACTAAAAAATAACAGACAGTGAGTGGTGGCAGCTTGCACTCTGGCTGCTGCATCACCTACCACCTGCCTTCATTAGTGATGGAACTGGTAAAACAGTAACAAAACCTTCCCACCACCACCCAAAATAAAATTTTAATAATAACAACATATAGCTTTAGGGCACTTCAATTCTTTCAGTAAAGGGCCCATTGTCACAAACAAAAAAGAACATTTCTTATATACATTATCATACATGGAGCCAGACAGAGAGCTGGATTCACCTAGTGAAATAAAAGCATATATTCAAGTTATTCATCTTTGTCAATTAACATAAATTAAGATGGCTAGGACATATTTAGCTGACCTACTCAGACATTTGCTTTAGGATGAGGGAAATCACACCATAGATCTCTTTGATTGTAGTAATTAGATTTTCATTTTTTTTATAAGAAAAACACTGGTGACTTGCTTATGTTTACATCTAATTTCATGAATTTTATTTGCTTTCCAATGTGCCTGCAGGTAGGATTCAAGAAGCCAGTAAGTTATGCATGCAATTAAGTTCACTAAGCAACATTCTCCTTATACATTTTTCTTTGTTCTAACTTAATTTTTCCATCTTAAAAGAAACAAAACCAGCTGAACTGGAACACAGAAAAGGTCCAACTATTCATCAGCAAACAGCAGCAAATATCAAGAGAAGCACATAAAGAAACCTCTTTCATACACACTTCCAGTCAATGTAATTTGCATTACAGACTTCTTTAGCTGGGCTGATATTTTGTATTTAAGCAGAGATAACAACTTGCCCTCACAGAGTTTCAATAACAATTGTCTGTGCAATGCTTCAGAGCTGTAAAGCACTTTACAAGTGCCAAAAATCTCTATTCAATATATTTCACTTGTATTAGAGATTTGATGATGAAATGCTCAAATTTAATACAGCTATTACTTGTATGAGTACAAAATAATTCATCCAAAGCTTGAAGTCTATTAGCTGCCAACCAGTCTAACAATTTACATGATTTTCTGATTAAAAGCACCCTGAAGACTACTGCAGTAATAATGAGGTGTTTCTTAAAGAATCCAAAGCAATATACTTATTTAAAAATATTTATTATAGCAGCAGTTTAAACATAGTGTTTTTTTGGAGACAATAAAAAAAAATATTTGTTTCTCTGGCAAAATTACTTCTTTATAAATTTTCAGAGCATTAGCTCTGAAGTTGCAACTTTCTGTAAAGTATTGAGTATTAGGAAGATAATTTATTCCATTTTGAACTATTTAGGACAAAGAATCTTTGCAATAAATGCTACCACCTCTAACAGTTCTCTTTTTCTTTCCTCACAGCCTAAACAAAAATTCTCCAAAATTTAGTAGGCAAATATGTTACAATGACACACATGGGAAAAATTATTTTACTGAGACAAATATTACTGGAAAATCACCTCATCTTGCATGAGTAGCAGAAAAATAACACTATGTTTGCTGAAAAACACAAAAGTCAAATCAGCAACTTTCCATCTGAAAGTCTACACAGTACTATGTAATAACATAAGCAACATGAAAATGCTAAATGAATTGTGATTGATTTCCTGATGCACAGCAGAGCTGGATGGGACCTGAAAGTCTCTGTAGTCTGAGAACTACCAGTGCCTGATTATACCAGCCACACTCAATCATAAACATTTCTGATTTTGAAGAAATCCACCACCTCAACATGCAATGTGCTTCTAGTACTTCACTCATGTCATTGCTAGACATCTTTTCCAAATGTCTTTTTTTAACTCGCAGCATAATTTATTGCTTCTGACCCACGCAGGAGTAATAGGAAGAATAGGTTATTCTCTTGTTTTGAGAAACCTGTTACATCATATCATCATATGCATACTTTTGAACATAATTTATGAACCAATTTTCCATAAATAATTATTGCACATGAAGTAAAGCAAAGTCCATTTGCATCTGTCTAATGTTAAGTCCTTTGCTATGATGGCATTACCAACATAAAATATTTAAAATGTGTTACTTATAGAGCCAGTTATAATTAACAAGTGAGAAAAATTACATGACCAATCTTACAATAATCTCTCTTTGCATTTTAAGGGATCAGCTGCATTGTGCCATGAATTGTTTTGCAATATTGCAATTGCTGAGATATCAGAGTACTTCTGTGCTTTTTCAAATTATTGTTTGAACGATGTCTCCCCCAGTATATCATATATTATATTGTCAATATAAAACCAAAATTTTTATGGTCTTACAGATCCTTGAAATACTTTATAAAATAGGCTCTCATCTTGTTTGAGTAGATGGTATTGACAGAACTTGTAGAAGGAATGAATACAATTGCTACTTTGCCCTTGAAAGGCAAATTTGTCTCTAAACAATTTTCAGAGGTCCGACCACAGAATAGGGTTACCACATACAAATGAAAGTGCTGAGGAAGTCTGTAAACAACGTGCAGTTTTTCAAACTCAAGTTGAAGTAGGTAGTAATTGCACAGCAGAGTTTACTCAAAAGCTGCCAAGAGACACTATTCTACAATTAAGGCGTTATTTCCACGGAAGCATGTCAACTTTCATAGTACAGTATGAAAACAGTATCTTTCTTAAAACAAAACAAAAATCAGTTAATCACCAATCTGGTAACCAGTTCTATGCTCCGTGATTTTTAAAAAGCCTTTGAAAATAAACAGCTGTTTAAGATATTACAGATATATATTTAAATCATCTTAAACAAAAAAAATAAGCTCTGACTTCGGTGAGATAAGTAGCGTTTAATTAATATTTTCTGAGTCTCAAGACCACAAGCTCAGAAACATTCTAAAACCAGCCAGAATCAACAAGCTTAATCTTTCCTGCTTTTTGAATTTGTTCCTGCTGCTGACAGCTACTTATGAAAGCAGTCATGGAATTCCTTTTCCAAATACTGGAGAGAAATAGGAAAATGCAGAGAGTGAGGTAAATGCAAGGTCCAAATAGTTGATAATGAAAACCCTATTCATGAAATCTGGCATGTAGACATTTGATATTTAAATGTACTTAAATGCTGTAATGTTTAAATTCATTTGAGTATTTAAGAGAGCCATCTAGATATTGTCACATTCAGACATACTTTGCCTTCTTAGACACTGGAAGGAGGATGGGAAATGAAAGGAGAGGAACTTGCAGAAGCTTCAATCCTGGTCTTGTGTGTAGAAGAATCAGGAATGTCCACTGCAAACCTGTGGAACTGTAGCTAAGTCATCGTGTGTGCTGCAGCATCACAGATGCCTAAACAAGGGTCACTTTAATCACCTAAAGACTTATTTCCATAGGGGTGGAAAATAGAAAAAGGACTATCAGCAGTCCCACATCTGTCTTGATTGGTGCTAGAGGCTAGGTAGCCGGACAGGAAGGACATCCAGAGTTGCTCTAGACATTCACATTTAAGCATTACATTTGTATTTCAGCAGATATTCACATATATAATTTTCAGTGCATACACGATGAAAACCAGACTTCCTGCAGAGGCATAAAAGAAGGGCATGTTCCTTGAGTGCTTTGGTTTACCCTGTGGAGATATCATCTATATCTGTGGGTATATATGGACTATATAGGGTCTCTTCTAATATATACACTACACATACAATATATACATATGAACATTCTCCTCAGTGCCTCCATTTTATGGGAATCAAAACACTTCTACACCTCATTCTGATATGGCAAAGCTAGATGCAAAAGAGACATTCATCCACTATGACATCAGGGGTATACAATAGCCAAAGATCAAAATAAAATCTCTGGAGAGCTACGGATGGCCAAGTCTTTCTGAATGGACATCCATTTGCACCATGCACAGAGAAGCTCTGTTGACTTTGGACTTAATGAGTTCATATCAACTTCATAACCAAATAACCTCAGGGCAAGATTAATATGTATGGGGAGGGAGCATTTACAACTCTGCCTAGAGCTGTCTCACTTGGATGCTCTGAATTGCCCTCCTGAGGATAACGGTTCTCTCCTTTGACTTTATAGATAGGATTGGCTTTCTGATTTAGGCATGAAAAAGCAGCTTTTTAAAGCTTTGAATTATTTTTCATAGGATCTCAGTGGCTTTGGCTAGGACAGATACTAACAGAATTAGGTCCAATGGAATCACATCAAATCACAGTATTTCAGAGATTCACCCCCCAAGGAGCTAAGATAAGAATTTAGAAAGAGAAAATTTGGATCTAAACGAGCCACTGACGTTTGCTGGTTGTTTTCTTTTTTTTAAGTTCTCTCTACATTTCACCAGGTTTTCTCCCTTACTCAGTGAAATTTTCTAATTTGACAGTTAGATCCATAAGCCGTCACGACCATCTTAATGCTATCAACAGTCTAAGTGCAGTATCAAAGTTCAGTTCATTGAACCATCAAATAATATTCTCATTGGGGCACTCTCCCTTGATGAGCACAAGTAAGACCTAGTTACGTTAATCATCATCTATATATTGAGAAGCAAATGTAATGCACTGAACATCCAGCCTGTCAAAATGTATCAATTATTCAGTCAGAAAGGTCTGACTGCATGAATCATTTCATGTTCAGTGTGCAGCAGGTTTGGAAAAAGGGTTTGATGGAAATAACTGAGCAGGATTCTAAGAAATTATTATTCTTAACTACAGCTTGAGGTACCAGGAGGAAAGCGTACGTAAGAATAAGTCAAGCTTTGGATTGCTTATGAAGCACTCCTTTTTCTGTCCTCCCTGCTAAGCTCTTTCCACTTCAGATAATGTTTTCATTCTGCTACAGGTTTCTCTCAGGAAATTAATTTCTTAGCTGGATGTCACCTGGGGACATCGAAATGAACAACCTATAATTTTTGTAGCCTTTTTTCCTTCTAATTCTCTCTTACATCTTAACATTTCACATAACAACTGCAAGGCCATTATAGGATTCATCCTGATTTCACTATAAATTCTATAAAGCGTTGCACCACACCGAATGGCATTATATAAACAAAAATAAGATAGCAGCATTGCTTGTTTATGACCTGCAAATCCTCTTTCACAGGGCAGTCTTCTGTGGGTGAACAGAAGCTTTGGGCTAAGAGGAGACTGGAAGACAATTTGATTTCTTCTGTTTTCTCCTGTTTTGTGGGAGATTCTTGTTTTCTTTCCCTTCCTGACCCCTAATGCTGGGAGGATTTATGCTGTCTAGAAGGGGATAATTACAGGAAAGATTTTGCATGACAGGGTTTGCTGCTAGGCTATTAGAGAGGTCTCTTCCTTACCCAGTGTGTATGCAGAAGAATGTATTAAACAGAAGTCCTTTAAGGAACATTAAGTCTGACAGTCTTCATCCCTCCATTGCGAGTTCAGTTGCTGTTGGCACACACGACTGATGCGAGACAATGATTTGAGATGCAGCTTGCTCTCATTTTGATGCCAGCTCAATTCTGACATTCTGCAGCGTCTAGTGATTTCACAGTGAGATATTTGAAAGAAGTTTTTCTTTTCCCTCACTCTTCCAAATGATCTTAATATAGTGTACAGTGAGAGTTAATGATCCCAGTGAGAGATATAGCATATGAGGACTAGCACAGCATAAAAAACATAGGAATAGGTTTCCCAATACCTCCAGGTTCCTCAACTCTGCGCCAAAGGGACTATTTCCTAATCAACAGCCCTCATATTTTTCATTTTTTGCTACTTTTTTGATAACAGAAGGGACAGACAAACAGAAGAGAAACCATTCTGCTGTTCATGCAAGCCCCTTCACAAAATGCCTCCCATAGGCTGCTTTCCACCAAACCTGCTACTTCATTTAAAGCACTCAGTCCTGAAGGATCAACTTAGGCAATTAGACAAGGGATTTGGGCTCTGAGGGATAATTAGATGACTTTGCATGCAATAAACTTCTTTCACGCTCTCTTCACTTTTTTCTTTTGTTCTCTTTGTTCATCCCTTTGTTTCTCATCATTAATTTTTTTAATCAAGTTCGCAACACTCTTGCAGATACAGCAAGATAGTAATGTGGCCAAGCAGCAAGAACCTGAACACCTACATTGTGTATCCCACTGTTTCATGCCTCTTTAAATTGCTCCGATGTGATACCAAAGGGAAGAACCACTGAAATTAGATGATAGGATGCAGTCAAAGCTTCACTTTTGTATCTGCAGCACTGCTGAAGTTGCAGGGCAGGAATGAACGGAGCTCAGATATCTCGGGTGAATCCTGGAGGAAAGCTTACATAGGAAAAGTGCTACAGCACAGTTCTATTGGTTGCACTCTGGTGAATGCTGTGTGAATTATATCATAGTCAAGGAGCTTACTAAGACTAAAGACTGCTGAAATATAATTGCCTTTTTTTTTTTTTTTTTTCCCCTAGAACTATCTTCTGCTCTATTCCTCATTTTTTTCCCCACTCATTCTTCGCTCCTCATCACCTCCACGTTCCAGACTAGGAGCTCTTTTTTCCTTGGACGCACAACCTCATTTTCACTCCTTATTCCTCAGCCTGATGCTTCTAACTTTCATTTTCTCCTATTTTGACATGCTCCTTTCACATCAACCGTTTCTCTAATGTCATCGCTCCTAATATCTTATTTATTCACTATATAAAATTGCCATCCTCACATGAATTGAAAATTGCTCACTGATTTTAAACTTCTCTTAGCTCCTTTTATTTCCCATACGCCAGCACAATTTGTCAGTCTGTGTACACAGCGAAGTTCTAAATTACATGCAAGTTTCAACTTCTCCCTCTAATATAACAATATATGCCTCCTTTATAATAAATGTCAGTGAAATATTTATGATCACTTTACTATCAACTGTAAAAATAATAGCAACAAAAAATAAAAATTAGATCTTCAGCTTCCTTGCTTATGTAGGGATTGTGTAATCAACTGCTGAATATGTGGAAGTCTTCTTCAGTGCCCCTCTGTGTGGAATACAAATAAGAGAGCCATAGTTAACGAAACTTAGTTCAACCTGTAGAAAACAAAGTTTTCTTAATGTCCATGTTCAGTCTCATACGAGCCAGCAGATATGTCTTGCTCACCCCCACAACTGTGGGGTGTGGAGCAGTTCCTCCACTCTTCTCGTATGTTCAAAATAGAGCATTACATTTGTCTCCAAACAGAGGAAGAAATGAAGGTGGCAAAGACAAGAATCTTCTGTGCTGTGATATGATCGTGCCTAAGCACATTAAGGAAGGTCTCAGAAGCAGTAGGTCTGCCATGCTTTGTGACTGAAAAGCACACAGCAAAAGCAGTATTTTCTTTCTCCTTAGGATCTCAGTGGACACCCTCAGATAGGTACTGGGAATTTCAGACACTTTTATGTCTTTCTGTCCTAGACCCTAATAAATTCAAGAGAACACGGAGGTGATAAAATAAAAGTTTAGGTTAGATGCCAAGCACTTGTCTTCTCAACCAAGATCTATAAAAGAAAGAGAGTAGTCTATCTGTCTACATAAAGCTGACGGACAAATCTCATTTCAAAGTGAGTGAAGGTGCACTACACAAGTGATAGAATATACCACGGTAGGAACAAACTCAGTGTCAGAAGACAGTCAGATCCAGCGACTAACAAGGTCTTTTCTATAATTCAGTAGAAAATGGCTTCTGGAAGAACACCACCAGGCACTTCTCACAAGCATACAGGTGTTAACCTCAGTGCCCTGGCCCCATTCCAGCTCAGGTAATTACCTTTAAAACTTACATTCTCCTTCCATACTCTCCTGGCTTGTCTCCATTCCCTGCCCCTGATTTATACGCAATTAAACAGCAGCAGTGTTTTACTGTGCAGGTGGCAGCTTGTCAGTAGAGGGAGTGGGGAGGGGATGAGCCACAGCACAAAATGGTCTCTATATTGACTACAAGTCCCCATTAAAGGTTATGAAGTTCTTTAAACCCCTGCAAATGCACCATATAGATGAAAGACAATACTGCACAGATCATCTTCTCCCTCATCTACGTATACAAAGAGGGCAATTTTATTTATTTATTTATTTTTTTGGCAAGTGAGAGGATGGTTGGCTCCCCTTTGTCATAGCACGCTCAGCAGGCAGCTTCCTCTTCCATCCTGCAGTGCTCCTGATCTCCGCAGGAGCCTTCCTTTGCTTATTCCCCTCCATCACCTCCGGTGCAGTCCTTCAGCCCCGCAGGAGGCTGCCTGTCTCCTGGGCTCAATTCCTGCAATGCCACAGCACTCACCAGCTGCACACTGCATATCACAAGTAAATGGTTTTCAGGACTGTATGGAAACCTTTGTTTCACAATTCCTTGCCAACACAGTAGCATTTCTCTGGGACCCATGATCTATTTTTGACCAGAAAACTGTGCAGGTGAGCTGCAGAACCTCAGTGTGAAAAAAAAAGAAATACTTAAATTACTTTTACAGAAGAACAGAGGCTGTCACAGCAGCAGCAGGTCCAGCACGGCAGCAGCACTGCCCGAGAAGGCAAGCAATACAAACATCCTCTGCAGAATGACACTGAAAAGCAAGAGCAAGTGCACATGCAGGCCAACAGAATGCACAGTTTTTGAGAAGCATTTTCAGAGGCGCTGGTTTTGGTGGAGTTGAATGTTGTACTCACAATATGAAAGCTGAAATAAGGGACAAAAGGCAGCCTCCTAGAAAACAGTAAGAGTTATGACTTGTCCTCAAGGGTTTTATTCACACTAGAATAGTGTAGTGGAGAAAAAGGCAATAGTTGTATTCAAAACAAGACACATGCCTTAGCGTAACTCTGAAATACAGGAATATAATTGGCAATTAAAGAATAAGAACTCCAGTGATCATTAGGAAAAGTTCAATGCTAACAATGAAGTATTAGTTTAAGGTAATCCTTACTGTCTCTAAAATTTTCTTTGATGCTTGAAAATTTTGAATCAGTTGTTTCATTATTCCCAATCTTACAGAAAGTAATTTATATATTTTCTTTCACATACGCTATCCAGACATCTCAGAGTTGCACAGCAGTAGGATGAGAGGCAACAGACACAAACTAGAGCATGGGAAATCCTGATATTAGAATGCTTTTTTAGATAACATGAAGGTGGTCAAATACTGAAGTAGGCACCACAGAGCTCGTGAAATCACCACCCTCAGAAATACACAGGATACGACTCCACAGTAACCTGACCTGAATCAAGCGTGTTTTGAGCAAATGTCTGGCTTGGACCAGACATGCTCTGGAAGTAACCTCCTCTGGAGCGAGGAAATTTTTAGAAAATATTTTTTATACATACATGAATATTATTAAATTTGTACATTAAAAAATCTGTCAAAGAAACACCTTAGTGTGTCTGCATCTTATTCTGCACAGGTATATGTGCTCTACTGAATATGGATCGACACTCACTGATAACATACTGCATAGATGATGGAGGTATCAGCGTGAGAAGGAATATTAAAAAAAGGTAAGCGTGAGGTCCAATGAAGTAGGATTATTCCTAACACTGAATGCTGTCTCAGTTTTACCTATTCCCCTGTTAAATTCAGATGTCTTAAGTTGTAGCAATTTTACCTCCATCAAAAACAGTGGAACTTCTATCTACATCAAAAATAGTGAAACTAATGAAAGCTAATGAAATTCAGTCTATATGAACTTTAGAAGAGAAGCAACAATTTATCTCTGACCATCTATGCAAGACCTAAAGGTCACTTTTTGAAATTCTAATCAGACCAGACTGAGGCAAACTGCCAGGAATGAGAAGAAAAGATGTCCTGGCTCTTCGCTACAAGGGGAGCCCAGCTTGGACACTGAGCGCATCCACTGAGTGGGACAAGCTTCTCATCAGTGGGAGATGAGTGAAGAAAACTGAGGACTGTGAACTTTGTGCACTGACAGGAATGGCCCAGAGTACACTCCATGGCAGTGAGTTTGTTTCAACTCACTACATTCTGGTTTTGCTGAGTAACCAAAAATTTCTTGTTTTAACACAGTATCTGATAAAAGTTTCCCAGACACTGCTCTACAGGGAGACCTTCCAAGAAGAAACAGGCTATGCAGTTGAAATAATAACAGAAATGCATTCTGGGACAAAAAAAAAAAAAAAAAAAAAAAAAAAAGCTGGAGTATGTAACGTAGACAAAACTTAGAGGAACAGCCCTACTGAAGTGAAAAGAACAATTTCTTTTAACTGTACTTCCTTTCACAAAATGCTTTGTATAAATTCCCAGGATTGCTTTTCTTCATGATCCCTCAAACATTTAGGTATAATACATAACATCTAGCACTGTTTAAATTCCAAGTTTGCTTTAGATTAACTATAAAGGTTTAACTCAGTGACTCCGCAATCTTTCTGGCAATAGCAACTCTTCACATTTATTTCTATCATCTCTGTAATATTTTGGCCTCACTTGTCACATTAGATGTACTGAATAGCTGACATACAGATCAAGACAAATTTGTAATCAGTAGAACCTAGCATAGCCCTGGATGCAGTACTGGGATGCAGACATGCCATGGGTACAGAGGCATTCCTGTATCATCTCTGGCCTTTACCTTAGAAGAATTTCCAAAGTATCCTTAAATATATGCTGACCATACTGATACAAGAATAAATTACTAAATAAGACCACACCTGTTCTTAATTTTTGGTATGTCTGTCTGAGAATTTATGTTTTATTGCATAGAAAGACCGAAAAAACCATTAGTAAAAGCAAACGCATGGAAAATTGCTTCCACAGAAAAGACAACCCTGTCTTAAGTACAGTTTTAAAAAAAAGTTGGATCAATTAGCAATCTGTGAATGTTAGAAACATCTTAACAATGTCTCAAAGATGAAAAAGCCTATCACAGAATGAGGAAAGGGGGAAAAATTAAATTATGTCTGTAGTCATAATGAATCGAAGCCCAGAAGGTGGTCTCCGAATCAGCAGGTTTTGATGAAATATTAAGGAAAGTGATTATTGATGAAAAATGAATAAGCTCTTTTTGATTTTAAGCAACCTTTAAATCACACTTTGCTAATTAAAATAGCTTCAATGCATCCCTCCATTCATTGATGGGCATTTAGCAATCCTTAGAAACATGTTGGTTAATTTGAAAACATTTTAGCAAATATGCGCAAAGTTTATCTTAAGCAAGCAGGCACAGTACAGTTTAAGATGATGTGAAAAATAATGCATAGCATAACCTTCTCTTTTTCTTTTTTTCTTCTTTACACTATATCTGTTAATGGCAGGCAGCTTCTGCTTGTTCCCTCTGCAGCATAAAATACACCATGATATATATCGCAACTATTAACGAGCCATGAAATACGTCTCAGAAAACAAAGGCCAATGTTACTATTTTCTGTCTCCTTTGTTTGCCAGGTCAGAGTGTTCAGTGCCCAGGAGGCCAGGTACTGCGGTACTGTGGTCTTCTGCAAATAAATTCCCTTCCCAAAGATAACTGGAAATTAGAAGCGAGACATCGCTTTTCATATCCCTCAAAGTGGTACGGATTCTAATTGCTTTTTAAAATGTTTGTAGTAGTAATACTGCCTTCTCTTTTCATCCTAGTTTGTACTTAGATTCCTTTTAAAGGGAAACCTGGGACTGAAGGAAGAAAGGCTGTAATCAAGGCTGAATTGCTGCACACAGAAGACATACCATTATAGAATGCGAAGGAACTCAGGCATGCCATGCATTATTGTCACAGAACTATACACATGAATTGAAATGAAACAAAATCTGCGCCTTAGCTTTTGCTTTCATAAATTAAGTCTTATATGTTATATCACCATCTAAACTCAGGGCAGATGAAACTCCCTATCCCTTAAAGATATGTGATCTATTAATTATAATAGCATTTCATATATCCATCGCATAAGAAAGACTTCTATGAATGCATCAGACTGAAAAGCTATTTAAATGTCACGAGTATTTTACGGAATGAAAAAAAATGTCAATGGCAAGTATATAAATCTGATGGTAGAACAACATTTTTCAGAAATACATAATCATATAAAATAAGTCATGCAAGAAACTTTTAACTTTTCATATCATAGTGTCTGAGCCTTAAGGAACAAAATTTCAAACACCTTATAAACCATATGCTACATAGCATACTACTTGAGTAATAAATACTGTTTGCTGAGTGAAGAGTTGAAAAGTGTTCGTTTTCAGCTTTCCACCTAATAACACAATGAAATGAGATATTCAAGCAGTTTCTCAGTTTCCAGGATTGCCTGTGTGGTATGTTACGTAAGCACTCATTCGATGAGTTTATAAGACGTTAAAAGGAATTAACACACACACACTTGCTAACCTACACGTAGCAAGGTTATTTTCCTTCCTGACGTTTACTGCAGAGCATTCCTTCCAACAATTGCATTCCACCACTTCCTCCTCGGACAAACTACTTAGACCATACTCAGGATGCTTATGTAGTCACATAAACAAACAAGGCTGGCTATAAAGATAAACAACTGGGCTAAATATAGTTTGTCTCAACTGCAAAATAGATGTCATTCTGAAAAAAGTAACCACAAAAACCTCCACAAATCTATAAATCTAGTATGCTGATTAGAAGAACTTACATAAAAATTAACTCATACTTCACTTTTAAACCATTAATTGACATTAATTTAAAGAGCTAACTTCAATTTGTATATTTTGTGGAGGGCTTGGATTCTGTGAATGCACAACACGCTCTCCGTACTCAGTCTCTACACTCCTGTAATGAGACAACTAAAAATACAAAGCCCTAGCTTTTTAAGTGCCTGGAAAGCAAAGTCTGAGTCTTTCACCAAAGAGGAACAGATGGGTTGACTGGAGGTACATAAAAGACAGAAGAGTCATAAATTTGTACTCCATTTAAAAAGGACCACATTCAACGGCAGCAACAAATTTAATTGATTAAATTATGGCACTCAAGTGCTGCATGACATCAGTTTGCAATCCAAATTTTGGTTAACAGGACTAGCAAAGAACAGATTAAAACAGTTTAGACAGGTAAGATCAAAGCACTTCATTTAAGGAACTGATGAGCCTTTGCTTTTTCACCTTTGCATCCTCAGATATTCCCCCACATTTCCTCAGAATAAAGAACTCCACATTTTATTAATGGTATTAGTGGGAAACAAAGATGTGCACGTCATCCTTGCTTTAGGACTACAGTTTCAAGACACACAGTTCAAGGCCTGAGACATTGACTTTTCTAGGTTTTACATCATGCTTTATTTTAGACAAGGATATATCATTTTTTTCCTTGTTTTTAATTAAATGCAGTCTCCTCCCATTTGAAGGCTGTTCTCTTTTTTGTACAAGCAACAAAATGCCTAATTGAAAATTACAAAACCAAACAGATACCACTACAGGAAAGAGTGCTAGCTGGCAGTCTCTCAGAATAAGGGCAGTGAGGACTGTCAGCCTTCGGTGGGCCCCATTTCACCTCCTTGCTTTGTAACCTGGAGTGGAAAGTTCATTTCCCTCTTATCTTTCTGTGCATTTTCCCACTGCAGCCATTTGTAGAGGTACCAACGCCTGCTGCTTTTGTAAAAACAAACAAATAGCTTTCATGCTTTAGATTACACAGCAAGTCAACTTGAGGAGAGAGGAAGCAAAAATACCAGAGTTTAAGTGAGGCCGTGGTTGTGGTAAATGGAAAAAAGCGCCATTCTCACAACAGTATCAGTGTTTGGTATCTAGTAGAAAAAAGAAAAGAAAAGGAAAAAGGAAAAAGAAAAAAGGAAAAAAGGAAAAAGGAAAAAAGAAAAAAAGGAAAAAAAGGAAAAAAAGGAAAAAAAGGAAAAAAGAAAAAAGGAAAAAGAAAAAAAGGAAAAAGAAAAAAAGGAAAAAGAAAAAAGAACACAGGACTTTCAGAGTCCTGAACCTGAATAGAGTTCACTGTAAGTCTGCCTCTTACTCCACCGAAATGGTGACTCAAACAAGGGAGTGCAGTTGCATACTTTCACAATAGGGAGTCTACATAAATCCTCATGAATTTATATTAAAACTTGTCTTATATTCTATCAAGATGGAAGAACAAAAGAAAACAACCACCTAAGATAATAAAATGCCAATGCTAATATTGTCCATTGGGTTCTAAATACATGGGTCTATGACAGATGCAGCTAATTTTTAGGAAGTTCTGGGGGTAAGGATTACTAGCTGATAGCATGAAGGGTAGAGGAAAAAAAACCCAATGTGTTAGCGCTAAAGTGAAGTTAAACCCCATGAAGAGTCTCACAGAGGCTCTAACTAATCCTTCTCCAGGTTATCAGAGAGGAAGAAAATACCACACTGACTTCCAAGCATTATTTTCTATTTTACATATGAGAGAACTGCAAATAGTTGTTAACCCACTGCTCTCCAAAGGGTTGTCTTGGAAAGTCTGTTTGATGATCCCACAATGGCACATGTATTATTTTCTAGGCTGGAAAAGTCTTTCCAGAAGCCTGATTCTCACAGGAATGAAGCTTTGTTATGCTGCAGAAGGCTGACACTCTCTGGAAGATAAGGATTTAAACCCTATTGCTATTAATTTCTGAAGTTGTTTAGGGAGCTTGCATAACAAACAGGGGCTTAGGAAAACAATTCCACATCAATGAACAAAACACAAGTAGGATGGAAGAGCTTACTCATTATCTTGGTCAACCTACTCTGCAAGTCTTTTGAACAGCTCTGTAGGTTTTAAATGTCATTGCTTAGACAGTATGCAGCTTGTGCAGTGCTCAAGTCAACTTCAAGAACTGTCTAAAAATCTCTATTTAAGAAAAAAGAAACACCCTAACACTTATGGGATGCATCATTCTGAGTAATAACGCATATCTTTATCTATTATGGGACTGGCAATAAGCTCAGATTTCTATGCATAAATGATTGCACAGACTTTAGGTACTCTCCTATGACTGACACTACTAATAAAGAAGCTTAATATAGCTGCACGAGTGCCTTGCTTTTTTAACAAATATTTATCCAGGCACTGCAATATAGTACTTCACAGTTTTCACAACCCGTTTTGCTGTTGCTAAAAATCACTCTACACACAGTGGAAAAGACGAGGTCTGCTTATTACACTTTTTACATATTCCTGTGTTATATAAGAATGCTTCTTTCCAGTGTCGAGGGTTCACCACTCCTGTGCCAATGTAACCAAAAACATAACACCAAGTAAATAAAAGTTAACAACTAAATAAAATGTTCTCCTTTTCTTTTTGGGCAAGTAGTAAGCAAAGCATGCAGCCTGACCTTAACAATAGCATTTTTGCCTCTTGGCACTGAAGAGATGACAGTTAAAGCAACTGGGGTGATTTTCAGTTCCCTAGTATTCCTTTGACATAACTTGATTCCACTTCTGATAGAAAAGAAACCAGTTCATAAAGGTCTCTCATTCTAAAATGAGCATTTTTTTTTTCTTTTTAATGGCAAAATGCATGCAAAAAGCTTATGATTATGGTATTTATGTTTCCATTAAAATGTCCTCAGCAAGCCGCAGGAGTCTAGCCTACTATTTTCAAGCTATTTAGATTTATAGCAGCACAGTGCCTACTTTATTTCAATTATATTTCAGGACAATGCACTCTTGGTGGGAAATTACACAGTGACAACCAGTAAATGTCCATTAGGAGTTGTCTTTCTACATACTACTCAACTATGGATGTCAGGTGATCACTATAAAACCCCACTGTATAGCATCATTGTCATCTACATGAAAAACACTATTGATCAGTAGCACAGCTTCTCTTCTGTATGATGCAAAACATACTTTGAAACATTTCTCAAATAAACTAAAAGCTTTATCGACAAGAATGCAATTCTCAAGATATTCCTTTCCAGTACTGCAAAATAAACATAGATTATACATTCCACCTAGATTTTGCTCCATTAATGGTAACATAAAAAGTTGGAAAGCAAAAAAATGCTTAGCAGCCTGTCTCTGTAAGTTATTGATACGTAGGATGGAGCTAATGTGGCCAGGGCAGCTGATGGATATGCAGCTACACTGATGACTAATCACCCCCAAAAGATTTTATTTATTTATTTTTTGCTAGGATTTCATTTCCTCTAAGTGGTAAACTGCTCTGCTGTTCGGGAAAGACTCTGCTTTAATTCTTTAGAATCAAGACTGGAAAACACTTTCTTAGTGCTACTGGAAAGAGTTGCTATGAGTATGTAACTGGAATTATGTAAATGTGTTTCAAGATTCACAGGAACTACGCTTACATATGGATTACACAAAAAACTCAAAATAAAGAACCTTCTGTACTTCAATTACATATTCAACAGATAATAATTATCACGGAGGGGGGGGGAGGGGATGGTTGAAACATTAAAAAAAATAAGAAAAGAAAGCCACCAAAATCCATCGATGATTGTAAAAGGAATTTTCAAGTAAAATTTACCATCTATATGCTTTTTTATTTATAGTCATAGGTGGTAAGATGGGTGAAGCAATGTTACCTCCACATTTGCACATTGATGTGCAAATCTCTATTGAGTTAATGGCATTATACAGTCCATTTTCATTTAGAGAAATGAATGGACAAAATGATTAGTGAATAACCATTTTCTTCATCTTTTTATTGTCTTGTACTACCTGTCAGTTACAGTGCTTGGGATATGGACAAATATTAAATACACTCAAGAAAGAGAAAAAAAGAACAAGCGTGATTTTAATCCAGCTTTCAAGTCACATTATAAAATGACTTGGGGATCTCTGCCTGATCACTTGGTGGTACCATCACTGGGTGAAGCACTACAGTAGCTGTCCTCATAATAACCTCAAACTTGCAAAAAAAAATCCACCCTTATCCATTGTTCTGATATAGCACCTCACATACTTGTCCTCCACTTTGCTATCATCCATATGCCATGACACAGTTAAATTTGCATTGGTTGGTGGCATGTGTTGATGAAAGTAAGAGAAATTTAAGGAATATTAAAGAAAAACAAACCCTGACAAGGCCTCACACTCAGATGCAGTAATTCTCTTGCAAGTTAAAGAAAAATCTGTCATCTGTTCAACAGCGGTATGCAAACTACTATGAGACATTTTGTTATAGGTCTCTCTGTAAGTGACTTTTAAATAACCTTTTGGACATATTTAAATGTCAGATTTTGTTTGGCACTTAACACCAAACTGTAATAGAAATAACATTTCCCATATAAACAATGCTGCTTTTACTATGTACGTGCTAAAGATTTGAGCCAGCCTGGTCGTCACCAACTCTGGGAAGCTCAGTGAACAGCAACGTGCTGCTAGAGATTCCTCTTCCCATCCACAAAGGCTGGAAGGGGCTGTTTAGGTAACCTCTGAAACACAGAGGAAAGGAAATGATGGAAGGGCAAAGGGGTAAAACAGAGGGAAAAGAACACTTACTGCAGATGAACACTAACATAAACAGTATTCTATGGATGCAGAGCTGTAACCAATTATTTTTTCTCAAATTTCTTGAGGCATTATCAGGATAAATCATCCTGCAGGGACAGGAGCTCCCTCAAGAAGAGTCTCACGAAGAGGCACTTGCATGACTGCTATGGCAAGGGACATCATGAGACGTCATGGGAAGATTTCACTGCTGGAAAGGGACAGTAAGGAACAAGTGGCACAGGAGCCTCTGGGGTAAAAGCCAGGCATCCTACAGATAGGGTGACATCTTAGTTAAAAAGCATCTCACACACAGCCAGAACTATTTCTTAAGATGATATTCAGATCTTTAATAATTCTAAGATGAACAGCCTTGGGAAGATTGCTCAGCCATGAGCTCATGCCTCAGTCCCCCAAACATACTTCAGAGGACACTGGTAGTAAATAATAATCTTTTTCCACATGAACTGTATTTCTTTCCAGGTGATTCTTGCAGAGCATCTTATTCCATCTCTTTATCACTAAACCGGGGATTGCTTCTCTTGCTCCTCTCTCAACTTGCACATCCTGCCTCTCTCCAAGCCAGGCCGGGCCTTCGGTCCCAGTTTGACAAAGCTGTGTGCGATGGGGCCCTCAGTGCTGCTGGGCTCTGGCAGAGCAGCCTGAATGCACGAAACTGTCATGCTGCTCTTCTATCCCACCCTTATCATTAACATCAGGTTCCCTCAGCACACCGTTATCTTCGGTTTTACTCGCTCTCTCCTAGCTCTTTTATCAGCAATCACACAGAGTTAGCTGGGTCACACAGGTCTTATATTTCACCGTACCAGGTTTGCATCAAAGAACTTTTTTTTTGTTGATGTGACATTGATGCCATTCAACTCAGGCATGAAACACTGCCTTTGGTCTAACAAAAACAGCTGCAAGAGGCACCACGTGGCAGCCATATCCAGCCAAGCTATCTTGATTTCCAAAATAACAAAAGTCCTGAAATGTCAGGCACTTGAGCGTACTAGTGCCTATCAATGTAAGGCTATGGAATGTAAAATTTCAAGAGCACAGATGAAGCTGTCTGCTTTTGAAATTATTTTGCTTCCTTCACTGAAATAAAATACACATCCGCAATATATAAACTAGGTTTGTTTAATACAAAAAGTAGACACACTGCAGTAGAGAATAACTATATCAGTGAGAAAATAAAAAGGCAGTTGTGATACTGAATGTTAATAGAAAGGTATGAAACTGAAACGTCCTTAACTGTCAAGTTAGACAATATATTTTTTCCCAATATTATGTAAAGGAACTTTAAAAAAATAGATCTAGGATCACTCAGTCCTCATTTAGAACCATTTAGACAATTAGTTTAGCTCTTCATCATAGCTGATTTCCTTACAGATCTCAAACACAGTAACCAAAGATATTGTTCTGCTCATTTAAGTGAAAGTTCATTGTTCTCTTCTGGGAAGAATGAGGCAGAAAACAAAATGACAAGTGGCTTTACTGTGAGCAAAATTAATGCCCTATGAATGAGTTAACACCTCCCATAGTAGGATTTCAGTGTTCATTTTTATACGACTGAGAAAATGCAGAACTTCAGCATCACAGACGTCAGCCAAGAAAACAGATGTTTTTTCATTGTTGAAGTACAAAAAAGCCGTGAATGTTGCCTTTGGTTATTTCTACTTTACGTTAGTTTGCATGCCTGTTTTAGCTTTAGGTTTTCAAAACTCCATCAACAGAAACCAGAAATTTGCCTGATTTCAACATAAGGCCTAGCATGACAAAGCTCAGACTATATAACCCCAGGAAAAGTATAAATCATAAGCTACAACCCAAAAACAGAACATAACTCCTGACAAAAGCTTGGAGTTTGGTCTGTATTTCATCAAGAAGTTCCACCTGTTAGACTGAAGTTCAGAACCACAGAACTAGAATGCAGATGACCATTAACCTATTTTTGCTTTAATAGTAAGAATTTTACAGAAATATCGTAACTGCTGTGAATAGGTAGGAAACGTTGCATTCCACAGCCATATTAGTTGGAGTTCTGATAAATAAGCCAGGTGATATCACAAGTCTGAATTTTAAATGAATTGTCCCAAATGTCTTGAACTCAAAACCATTTGAAGAATGAAAAGAAAATCTGAGTCTACAGGAAAAAAAACTTCACATTCCATTCTGTTACCATTTGATTTATGGGAGCTCCATACTTTTCTACATAAAGGCTTTTAAAAAGCCATTAATAAAAAATGGAGTTCTGATTTCCCAATTGATGTGCTGTCATCTCCCATGACACAAGCATTACAAGGAGGGATTTGGTAAAAGCATAGTGGTTGCTGTCTGGTGCCTACCTGTCTACAGGTGAAGACTTTGAATTCCATGGTTTCTTCACTTGGGCGTACAAGGCTTCAACTGTCTGTCCTTCCCTCGGGCTCTGAGGTCTGCTGGTCAGAGTTATCGTGCCACTATTTGAAGATGAGTCATAGGAAGAGATCCCAGCATACATTGGGTCTGCATCGCAGCCAAAAGTCCGGTTTAAATCCTGTATCTCGGCATAGTCACGTTCACGAGCTTGTCTCTCTCGAAATTCCCGAGTTTTTGCTTGAATTCTGAAAAATTAAAAGAAGGCTGAAACTAATTTTTCCCCCCATTCATTTGAAAGCAGCAGCTAACAGACACTTCGGGCAGCCCATCTTAGTGATGACTATTGATGTGTTTCCAGTTTCAGTTTGTCATGGAGTCTCAGTTGTACTTTGGATATTGAAGTCTAGATCTTAAAAAAAATGCCACAATCAACAGTGGGCTTTAAGGAAGAAGGCTGATTATCCACTTTATTCTTTCATTATAAAGTGAAAAAAAGACTAGCCACAGTTGTCAGAGTTTCATCTGTTGTTTTACGCATCTTAGGAACTTTACACCGTTACCTGACCTGCCTGAGAATGGCCAGACACCGTTCATATCGTCTGGTACTCCATCAAAATCTGACAGATATAGTGGTTCTAACACCTGCCTTCAGGGATGAATTTTAATGTACTTTCTTGGCCCAACACCATAAAAGTTATGGTTCCAAACCTTAAAAACCTAAGAAGATTAAAAAACACACATATATACTTAAGGATGTACGTATTCAGTAAACAGCAGAAGTCATTCCTTGTATAAATTGTTGAGAATGTGCATGTTTTATTTAAAATGTAAACAAACTGAAAATGGCACCTCCTAAAAATAGGCATTTTCTTCACAGTAGGTACAAACATTTGTCTTACGTAAAAGTTACAAGTGAAAGGTGATGCTCTATTGGGATTTGATATCTAAGTGCATTTGTTTAGCTGTATGACAAAAAGTGACAAATAAAAACAGATGGCATTTAGGAATCTGACAAATACAAACTGAGTACAGGTCAAATTTTCGAAAGCACACAAACCTATTACTAAGATTTGATTTGGGCTTCAAAGTTTCATTGGTATTTTAGAAAATCTGATGTATCCCACACATGCTCAGTGAACTGAAGAAAACCATACGCACCCCCAATCCTGTCTCCCCAGACCGATTTTATGTTCTGTCATCATCGCAAAATGAAGCACTCAGCTGTCTCCTCCCTTCCATTAGCAAAATGTGTTCCTTTTTCATCTAATAGATAAAGCCACACAGTGTGCAATCTATCCATTCAGACCACAGATCTGGGCACCACCCTGCTTACTGACAGACTAACTGGAGCAGCCTGCTCAAAGCCTTTGAATCCTTTGAAAGCAAGCCTTGCTTCTTCTGAAAACAGGAAAACCTGAGTTAGGTTACCACAGCATTTTTTGGAAATTTTAATCTTAGCCACATGATGTTCAAGATGAGTCTTTGCAAAAAGAAAAGGGGACGCACAAGGGGTGGGATTCTGGATACAGCTGGACATCACACTTCGGTCTCCTGCAGCAGGTGAGTCCCCGTGAGCCACATAGGCAGGCTTCATCACTGTCAGCAGACTTCCAAGAGTTATGGCTCTCCTGTGGCAGTCAGTGTGTCTTAGCATGGGACCTGCACTGTTGTGTAGGTCTCCTGTGGGATCTTGGCTTGCCAGTCTTGATTTAGCTGCTCAAGCACAGGCAGCTTCAGGCAACTGACAGCCCTCAGACACCCTGCTGGACCCCCAGCTGCCAGACAAGGAGGGCTCTTGTAGGCCCTTGTCACGCCTGCCAGCCCTGTGCTGACATCTCAGAGACTGTGATAACTCAAATGACACAAGACAACTGTGTGCGTGCATAAGAATCCTGCTCTGAGCTTTGTGTGGAGAAGTCTAAATCGAAATGTCTTCACCAAACTGAGCCCCAAGCAAATTGTGCTTTCTATGCTAACAGAGATCCTGGTAACAAAAGAATGGAATAGAAGGGTAACGCAGACAGGCAGATCTATTTTCTTCAAAAGTCCCACAAGTACAGACCAAGGATACTGTTTTGGGAGTCAAACTGATCCACTGCACTCTCTTCAACAGCCGGCAACAGCTGCACCAGTGGTTCAATGATTCATGTAAATGCTTGAAATATACCTCAGCTTCACTCTTTGTTTTCATGACCACTACTACTGACTTGTACACCACAACTCTCGCTTGTATTCAGTCCCAGTGGAAAGGAAAAAAAAGCATACAAACAAAAAGAAAATGCAAATAGGAGCAATCTGTGAAAACATAATCTTTTAATTAAGCAAACAAGGTGTTTTTTTTTAATGATTGCTTTTTAGTGTAAGAGGGGAAAATGGACAAGAAAACTGTAACAGTATTCAGCAGCTCCTCTGCAATTTCCTAGTTTCATCAACCTCCAACAGGATTTTTTTTTTCTTAATTTACATTGACAAAGGATTCAGCCTTAAATGCCAAATCCATTTCAAATTTAAACTTCGTTTTTGCACATGTGCTTTTAAAATACAAAGGTATACGTTACATTGTCCTATATTCCAGAGGAAAAGCAGGCCTGAAGGAGACCTGTGGTTGTTGACTTCATCTCTCTGCAAATTGCAATTCCAATTTGTAGTTCTGTGTTAATTACCCTGTGGCAGAACATATTTGCCCACAAATATTTCTCTTCTGAATGGAAAAAGCAAAGGAAATCCACAATTTTCTAGATATTGCTAAATTCTAGCACTTCATTTTAATTTCAGTGGTCAGTGTGCTGCGAAATATTTGAACAATGGTTGACACCAATTTGAGGGAAAAATGCTTTGGATAAGTAAAATATTAGTGCATGAAATCTGACAGTATACCAAAGACATGGCATCAGGAAATACACTCAGAAAAGAAAAAAAAATTACCTGATGTGCTCATAAAACTGAATTACCTGGTGATAAATGGTGATATTGGCCTTTGTCTTACTGACTGCTATGGTATGCGCTGGTGAACTTATCTAGTTTTTGATCCTGAACATGACTTCACACTCCACAGGTGCAGACATGAGTGCCCCCAGTTTCTTTGTTAAGGAAATAGACTCATGTATCTGCTTATTGGCTATTTAATACACTTGAACTCTTAAGTAACATCGTTTGCATCCTAACATTAAGATTCTCCCATGCATGGTTCAATGAAGAATACTTACTCCTATTCAAGTGGAAGTGAACTGATTGTTGAAGTGTTATCCAAATAATTACATTCACATCTACTAGGAATTTTTTTAGAATTATTTTCTACAATTGCTAATAAAATGTGTTAATACACAGTATTAAAAATCAGAGTCTAAATGTGTTATACATTTTCCTGCTAATTATAACCAAAATAGTCAGTAACCGTCTAAAATAGCATTTACAAGGAGTGACTCAAAGGTGAGACTTAAGATTTCTATCTGTACTGACATGTACTTGCGCTGATTCTTTTAATGAATTTGCTATGCGTCAAGTCTAAACTTGTATTCCTTCAATATGACAAAAATATAGGTATTCTGATTAATTTTTAAATATTGTTTAATGTACAGCTCTGCTTCTGTCTTCTTCAGGACATACTATATTTAAGCACAGTCTCCAAACTCAAAGGAACAAAACAACAACAAAAAAATACTTAGATACATTCTTGAAAGGAACACCAGCTAGTGGCTGAATATTACTCTATCCCTTGTTCAATTGTAATAGCTTTTAAAACTCAAAATATTTTTATATAACTTAAATTTAATGCTGTATTATTTTTTATGTAGAGCCCCCTCCTTGTATGCATCCATACACATGGTGTGGCTTAACTTATCCATTAGCATGCACCAAATTAAGCGCACACTTGGGACATGTCCGTGCAGACTATGGTGGGAAAAACTGAAGTGATTATGTGAACACACTGAAGCGCAGACAAGAATCTGGTATTTGCTCTATACTTCAGCCTTAATCAGCAGTGTTCCTGCTATTGAAATCCAGTATCTGGAGAAGTGTTCAACCAGAGTGGATATTTGTATTAAACTGTCTTCACTGAACAGTATGCCATGACACAATAAAAATGCACGTGTCTGAAGTTTCAGATCAGCTAATTTTGAGGATTTATTTTATGGATCTAATACGGGCTTAACAATGATAATAACACTTAGTGTTTATATAACTCTCTTCATCTTGAAAGAATTTTGCAAAAATTGTGGATCGATTTTGCAGTGTTTAAATGAAATGGAACTTCCAAAAATACAAAAGCAAACCCAAGGAGTTTCTAAACCCCTCTCGCTGAAGTGTTGATATTGAATGTCAACAATGTGATGTCGTTCTTTTGAGACTCAAATTATAACGTTCAGTAAAGTATAAACTATCCTCACGCATTTGTGAGGCATTCAATTCAAAAGCTAATGATAACTGCTTCAAATGACAATATTGTTAGCTGCAGAACTTCCTATAATTGTTCAACGAGCTTTTCATTGCAAGCTAATCCAGTAATGATAGACATACCCATTGTATAGCAATTCCTATGCATGTGAGATTGTGGTCACAAAAGTAAGCAGAAAGCTTTTACCCTGCTGTCCCCAGCAAACAGCAGACATCTTGTTCCCTTTTTCAAAACCCTGTGAGTGGGATTCAGCTTTCAGATGAGGGCAACTGTCATTTTAGACACCCACATTTAGTTGTCAGCATATGTTTTGTTCTCCTGGTAGGCCTGGCCTACATTCCATCAGCAGGCCACTGCCTGTGGGGCCTACACAGCCATTCAGCCAGCAGGGAAACGCGCCCATGTTCAGAGACACCAAATCCTTCACTAGGCTCTAACAAATGCATCAAATGTGCACCCTCTGCTGTAAAGGGCAGTTGGCCAGGTAGCTCAGATTAACTGTACCACTCAGCAAGACAAATCTTCTGAGCTAAGTGCTCACATTAGTTCTGTGGGAAAAAAACTTTAACCTTTTCCAGCAGTGGAAAACTCATGTCTGTGACGACAGCAGAGTTGTTTCAGGGTTTGTCGTATGATTCATTTAGATCCTTTAAAATTTGACTACTCTACTTAATTGACGAGCACAGTATGGGAGGGGTATTCACAGGTAGTACATAACAGTTGTTACACTGGCAGCAATGTCTTCCCCTAACAGCTGAAACAAAGTTGGCTGCAGCCTCTGGTGTGCAATTGCTTGGTCAATTCAATTAATCATCCTGCTGCTGCCAGGACACAGTGATTGCCCAAGTGATTATCCACAGCATACTCTTTTCCACCGAGGCTCACTGATTTACAAAATCAGTATCGAACACTTGCAATTCCACATATGTGGGGCAGCTGACAATGCTTATTAAGGATAGAAACAGCATTGTTTAAGAACAGAAGCTAAATGACAAGCCATCCACCACTGACAGTCCTCAGTTCTTCTGCCATCAGACTGGCATTCCTCTGTATGATGGATTAAGAACCGAGAAAAACAACACATTTATAATGTCAGTCAGCTTGTTCAAGTTAGTTGGATGGGATGACAGCATTTGGTCCAGTTTTTGCCAGATATTGTTTCTAATAAAGAGGTCAGGGGTGCACTGGCCAGTAGCCAGATCATGTCAGACATGTCCCTTCCTCCTCTGCTGGAGAGAAATACCTTCTGGGCACAGCATGCCAGCAATAAGCCAGGTCTCACTACTCCTCCTCCCTCTCCCCCCAAATGCCTTCAGGGCTTTAACGGTCCTTTTCCTAATTTTTGACAATCAAGTCAATATGGGAGCTTGTTCTGTTCTATATTTTCCTTTGACCTTTGTCTGGATCCAAGCAGAATTTTTCTGACAACTGCTCTTCTAATGAGAGTACCTTGATTATAGGCATTATTTTGATTTCCTTCTGAACCTGATTATGACACTTAGCTTTTCTTACCATTATTAGAACTAGTCAGTTATCACAGTTATAACCGTCTCTCAGCAAAACCATCTGGATTCCTAGGGAAATCATTCTGAAGGATCACTGTGGGCAATGAGTGATCAGGGGCAGCAACAAGCAACCCAATCATGGGTAACATGCAAACAAGAGAGACATTTCTTCTTCCTTCTGTGCCCTTCCACTTTATTCAAAACTTTAACACAAAACAAGTAAAACATACTGATAATTAATTATTTTAAAATGGGAAAGCTTAAGAACAACCTTTTTCAAGTTAATAAATGAACACCTCAACCATATCTCCTGTACATACACGTGTGTCCAGTTGGCTAAGATATGGCTGTCCTTAGACCTCGAACACATGAAGGAACACACACTAAATGTGGTCAGCTTGCTATGGATAATCACAAGAAAACAAGGACAAAATCAGAAAGGCCAAGGCATAATGTGAAAGAGAAGTAGCAAGGAGCTTTAAAGATAACAATAAATCATTGTGTAATTGTATTAGCAATTAATGGAAGAGGAAGGAAAAGGTTTCTTCCCTGCTCAGTACTGAAGGAATGAAATTAACAGATGATGCTGAGGAGACAAAAGACTTAATTTGTTAGTTTCTCCCTTCGTATGTCTTTACTAAACGGTTCACTGCAACCAGGTGGCTGGTTAAGCTAGTTGAACTTCATCCTGCACACACCACTGTCTCAAGTAGTCTCAGACCTTTTTCAGTAATCGTGAGAAACTGTTGAGGACAGCTGAAGTATTGCAAGACCAGAAAAAGTCAAACATCCCTTGGAGGAGCAAAAGAATTATTGACTCATCAGTTTAACATCAGCCCCCTGAGAAACTCTGAATCAAACTATTGGTAAGCACTGAGGAGATAATGGGACAAGCAGTAGCCACCACAGATTTATCAAGAACAGATGTGGTCAAGCCAATCTGATTTCTTTCAGGAACACAGTAAAAGGCCTTATGAATAGGGGAGAAACAGTAGTAGATATCAGGCTAAGAAAAACAGCAACAGAAAGATGCAATAGGATGAACAAGGCAGTTCCTACAGAGCATCTAGAAAGAAGGAGTAGCTCTCAGCGGGAGGATGGATTGAGACATTTTCTGTATAAATCCCTCTCTGAGTTTACTCAGTATTTTCATTACTAATTAGGACCCCTCTGAATCTGCACAAAATCTAAATGAAGGAAAAACAGAGGAAAAGATTGAAACTTCAAATGCTCTTGAAGGACAGGGAAGAATTCAAAATGCAAATTTATTTTAATAACAGGAAATAGAAAGTAATTTACACAGAATAATTAAGTATATTTAAA
>JACDJE010002438.1:1448046-1586249 GCA_016647715.1 Pavo muticus
AAAAAAAAAAAAAAAAGAACACCAATAGAGAATATAGCTTTTATATGCTCAGGACCAAAAATGAACACCTACAACACCTCTCAGAGTTCGTTTCTAAAACCCTGCTGGCTTGCAGTACTGACTGACAGCATATATCTACAGCATGGCCGGACACCGAACCAGCTTTGTTATAACACATTAAGAGGAGCATACTAGTAACTGGTTACAAAAGACAAGGTCCAGCTGTGGTGTGCAGAGGGGACCTGTCTGCCTGCTGTGAATACGCCACTAGGTGTCTTTCTGATTAGTCAAATAATTGCTGCTTTATCTAAAAATTAGAACAAAGACAGCTTTTAGTGCAGTAGCTTACTGTTAGACTCCTGTAGTGCCGCTGGGAAAATCTGATGGGTTTACAGTTCTGTTCCACTCAGCACCAACCGATGAAGCCGTATTCAGTAAGTTTGTAATTATGCTACAACAATTTTCATTCTCAAATAAGTATTTGCTACAGCCACTCTAGCGCTAACAGCGTGATTTATGGGACATCAGAGGACAGACTGTTGCCCTATCCTGAAAGTCTTGGCATGGAAAAGTGGAACACAGCAAATGAGTGCTCTTATTAAAACTGGTATTTCTAACAGAGTGCTGAACCTGTGTGATCTGCAAGACAGACACCTTCACCGAATTTGTAACTCAAGAACATTAGAGAGACCAAATAAATACGGCAAGGGACTTGGCCAGTCCTTGTCAGTACAGTGCCCTGAATCTCTGTAGAAGAATAACAGAGAAAATACAGTTTTAGTGTGATGTCTTATAATCTCAATCCATATTCTTACAAAATGCAGTTAGAGAATGTGAGGAGCTTTGTTTAAAAAACACCTCAGCAACTATTATTCCACTCAAGCTTTGGTTTACATATCTCCAGAAGTCCATATTTTTATGAAGCGCAACTGATTTCAAATATTTCTCCTAAGCTCAATATTCTTATGCTTTACTTCTGTGTTCTTTTACCAAAAAAAAAATATATTGCTATTCATTTGGTTTCATATCCTGCACCCTCATCCCTCATGTAAAAAACAACTGCCAAAAAAAGGTTACAAATCTCAGTGAAATTGGAATATCCCTTGAAAGGCAGACCCCATCCCAAAATAAGTGATAATGAGAAACACATTGCTCTTATTTTCTGATTCACAGAGAGATTGTTTTCTCTCCTCTCTTACGGGCTGGGAAGGGGGTGGAAGTTTTATCAGAAAGGATTTTATGCAAGTCACTTTAGAAAATATTTATATTCTGAATGTTTGCAGTAATTATGGATTTAGAGGGAAGATTTCTTGCGAAAGCTGTTAAGTGGCAGCAAAATACAGCAGCAGCAAGTCTAAAGCTGAACCTTTACTTTATTTTAAAGACAGATAACACTTGGGTTATATATGAAGCAAAAATTCTCTCCATATCACAGCATGTTGTCTTTTTTTTTCCCTAGAAGTAAGATGAAACAGCTTCATGAAAATATTTTGCTTAAAGCGAGAAAGTTGGGATTTTCCAACAAAAATATTATGGTCTCTCTGGGAAATCTGGAAAGACACCAAGACTGTCCTGCTGCTCAGCCCCCCACTCCATCTGATACTTTAACAGTTCCAGATGGCCTTTACTACAGGATGACCTCTTCTCTATTCTTTTATGATGACCTCTGGGTCACAAATTATCTATAGGATGCTGCTGTCATTCTGTAAGACACCATTATATTCTTTCATCTAAAGAATAAAGACGCTTAACATTAAAACTCATCTTTGTTAGGCTGACCTTCCAATGATGATCAAAACAGACAGTTATTCCAATCAATGTCACTGCAGGAAAAAATATGCTTCATTTTTTTGTGACACTGACATTACGAAATAAAGGCATTGTTTTAAATCAGATCACTTTCGTAATTGTACTTGGCTGGAGACTATAGCACAGCATATTATGCTCATTTAAAATATCAAAAATATGGCTGTAATGGTTTTGATGAGCTATGCTGATGAAAGGGATGTGGTGTGTCATTTTCTTTTTCAAGTTAACGATGTGGCTTATAGGATGTAACAAAACTTTTTACACAGCATCTATTAATTTTTTGTCTTTCTCTATCATCATAAGTAGAGCACAGTGACCTTGCATAGGAAAATATAATAAATAGTCCCAATGTACTAAATAAAGTAATAAGGTTAATTTCTTTCCCGCTGTCAGTAAATTCATGTTAGCAGTCTCTCGTCAGCTTGACATCAATTAATGATTTTAATTCCAGACTCTTGTCACAGTACTCACCACCCTTTCGTCTAATTAGAATGGATGATGCATGATGAAGGGAAAACACAAGACTTCTGTTCTTGTTGTAACATTTCTATTCATTAGTATACTTTTACAACAAAAGGCTTGTGGCTTTAATGGCACTAGAGAAAGATGAAGAGAAGTTTATTATATGTTGAAGATAAAGACTCTAATACCCTTAGGAAACATATAATACAGGAAACATTTTATGGAACGACTGAAACCTTCAGGAAAAAATAGCGGTGTTATATTAGTTGCTAATGAACATACAGAATGTTTCACTCCAAGTTTAGGAAAAATCATTACATGAAAAACACACACCAGAATCATACTTTTGTTTATGCTAGCACCAAAATATGTTGTAAGCCTAATCACTGATCTACAAAAGTAACAGTAGAAGTGCCAATGCGGAGACAAACGCCTAACCCACCTCTGCAAAAAGCTTCTCTGAGAGACACTTAGTCTTTCTTCTCACATTTTTTACCATATTCTCCTGAAGCTGTAAGAGCACCACATCCTACTTCCAACTATTATAATCTTCTCCCCAGTTCCTGTTCTAAAATAGTTTTCCACTTTTGATTGTAAGGCATTAAGATGTACTCTGTCATACAAAAGCCTGTAGAGGTTCCCAGCCAGAAACATCATTAGGGAGCCTGCTCCTGGTTCCTCAGCCTTGGGCACCCCAGCATGCCTCATCAGGAGCTCCCCTCTTGGCTCTGCAGCTGCAGCCAGCAGGTGGGACTCCCATGGCACCACTGATGTCAGCGGTGATGACATTTGCACAGAACAAGGAGAAAAATAACAGCAGAATTATGTAAATGTAATTCACTTCATAACCTACAGGCACAAAAGGTTATGTTTCCCAAAATGCAAAGGGGGAAAACTACAAAGAAATAGATTTATTTTGCAGTTGACAACTACATCTACACGTGAATGCATGAAGCACAGTGCTGCTTTGCTGTGTGTTAATCTTCCTCCAACAAGACTAGCGAAGACTGGAAGTTTACAGCTTCTTTTTTAGTGAGAAGAAAGGCACACCCTGCTGACTCCCTGGCACTGACTGCTCTGTCATCCTCTCAGCATTTCTGAAGCCTCTGTCACAGTGCTTCCAGCAATACAGCTATTTAATTCTCTTCCAAAATGTTTCTCCTTATCACCTCACTACTGATCCTCACAAAACAGGTGTTTAAGCACCTGATTTTGCATCCATTTCTGTGGAAGCAGAGGAAGAATACAAAACTAGGATTAAAATACCTGTGTATGGTAACAGAGATTTACAGAACATGAGTAAAGCTCTTAAGTCAGCGTATTAACCAAACAGAAAATATCCTATAGGCTGTTCTTTCCAGAGGAAGAATTGACTCTAGAGGCAGATTAAAGAATCAGCACTATTCACCCATAGCTGGGATCACGTACTCCAAACGATAAGATTACACTAGGATTGCTGCTTTCATCTTTTAAACCATTACCTAGTGGTGAACCATGCTGGATACAGATGAACATGTTGAAAACTTCACAAAGAAGCACATTTATTTTGTTCTTCTGTTATCCACTGCCTGACTACAAAGAGTAAAATTGTTTGGGCTGGGGAGTATTTCTGTTGCTAGAAGACAACCAGGGCTGAAGACAGGTGCAGCAGGCACGGGCTGTGCCATGCAGGTGACCAGAACAGCACATGTCAGTGCTGAGGAGAGGCAGGACACTGGCAAAGGTTTTTGATCTGCTAAATATTTCTTTTCTGTTGCACTGAAGACAAAGAAGAAAAAGTAAGCAAAGCAAAATCCAAAGGTGAAAGAGGTATCAGAACCTGCTGTTAGAAAGATGTCTCACCAGCATGAGTAACCAACCAAAACAAAAAGACAAAACTAAGCAGTGGGTATCTGAACACTTCTGTCTCCAGTCTCCTAAGAAAGAGACTGTACTGTCTTGAAGGAGTCAGGAAACATTCCAGGGCAATCTGTGGAATACCCCATGGTCATGATGGCTAGTGAGAAAACCCTGACCTGGGAGGTTCTCAAAGATCAGGTGCAGAGAGTTTATACAGTGAGATGGTCTGTGGGCTTCCAAGGGCTTACATCCAGTAGGATAGCAGAAGGTGACCATCCATATGAAAACTAATTGGGTTGTTAACTCTAATGCCAGCTGGTCATTGACAAAAGTTTCAGAACCTGATTTTAAGTCTCCCCTATATAGAAATGCCTGTGTGAGACTATAAGTAGAATGAAGTATCTATGAAAACTCAAGATACTTCATGCATCTCCAAACTGTAAAATTCAATACATTACTCTGAGGAAGACAGGCAAGCTACAGATTCATCAGGAAACCAGAAGTGACAGACCACTTCCCATAATAAAACTAAGAAGCATCCAGGGCTGTTCTCCCAGTCTAACCAATTCAATATAGGATCTCAATCCTATTCAGTTTTAGTGGTCCACAGGTGCAGCATGACAAAGAGGGGCTCCTAGTTAGCATTTATATAGAATGGCTGTGATTTGGCACAAGAATAGAGGTAATTGAATTCATATCTTATCCAAATTCCTCAAGACTCTGCAGTTCGTGGTTTTTTGGGAGCCAAAAAGCCAAGTTCAGAAAATCTATTACTTAGTTTTTTCTTATACTTTTGGTTGGTGTCCATGCTGGACAGAAAAAATTCTTTCCAAGAGCACATCAACTGAATTTGCAGAACAGTGCTTGGCAGATATTCAAGCATTATGGAAGTAGACTTCCTTTTCTAGAGTAAATCTGTGTTAAAGAATAGTGATACACAGACAACCTCCAATACTCTTCAATGAACCATTAGTATGAACTTCTAAGATTTTAACAGTAGCAAGCATCTTAGAGCAAATTTGGAAAGACTGGTGAGTGTTCTTCTCAGATGTCACTTCTAATTGTTCCAGTATTCTATTTTATTGAAAGCTGTCTGTGTTTTTGTCTAGATAATTTCCTTCTCTCTTTAAAATTCTCTTTTTTTTTAAATTGTCAGTAAATACATACCATACACAGAAGAGATTTGCTCCTTAATAAGACATTATTACTAATAATATATTTACACAAGGCAATTTTTACTAATTTTTATCACAGTAAATTGAAGAACATTAATTCGCTTATTTTTCTCATAATCAATATGAACACATTTTTACAACTAAAGAAGACACTACTGCAAGCACAGTACTATTAAAATTATCAAGTCAAAGCATAATAATTTTATAAAATTGTGGGCATGATTGATTTTTTAATTGACCATTCACTTGTTCTCTGACCCTCTAAGGATTTTTCTTCCAAGCCTCTCAAACACAGTAAATTCATTAAATCCAGTCTATTTCCCCAAAGTATTGCATCATTATAGAGGTATATAGCATCAAATACCAAGTAAAACAGAGCAACTGAATTACACCGCTAAAAACACCGAGGGAGAAAAACCCACAGAAAACAAAGTTAAAATAGCAGCCATTATGAACCAACACTTGTTTAGACAGTAATATTTCACTGTCTAATCATAAGCATTTTGAGGGATTGTTCAGTTAATTTGCAAGAGTATTATCCACGAATAGCTTGTGTTTAACAGCATTATTTTACAGGATCAGAAGGAAACTCTCTGCAATCTAACTGCACAAATATTTAAGGTCTCTGTGGATCAAATCAACATCTGAATTTTTCAGAAACATAAGGAAGAACCTCACACATTTGGTTGCTATTTTATTATCTTTTATTAGTTGTACATGCCACTACCCTCAAAGAACTTGCATTCCCTTATAGACATAACACAAAGGAAAGCAAATACACAGTTAGGGAAGGAGAATAACAGGAGAAGGACCTGGACCTCCAGGAGGAGGATGTTATGATAACATCGAGCTGTTATGAAGTTCTGGCACATGCATTTTCTGCAGGTTCAGTGAAGACATAAAATTGTTTTAAAACAAACAAGGAGTGAGATTCCAGGAAAGATTCAAAATGGTTAGCATAACTCAATGGACAGGGATTAGGAATTTGCTCCATGCATGGGGAACTATACAAATAATTTCATAATTCTACCTTGGTACCCAGCGTGACTATTGCAACCTCTCTTATATCATCACACGGACAGTCTATACTCTCACCATTCTTACTGAGAGAGACAGAGACACAGAGAGACAGAGAAAGAAGAACGAAGAGAGAAAAAACATTACTAATTCAAAATAACTAACTCAGTCTTCCTCCTTTGCATAAATGTATGTGGCTGATTAGCTGGGGACCTACTGCTGCTAACAAGCCCCAAGTGCTCAGCAATCTTAGGTTCAGCAGAGTGTATTAAGCCAGAGATCAGCACTATGAACAGCAGTATTAACTATATGGATATCCCTTCTCCAGCCCTGACCTGCCTGGAGCTATTGAGGCAGCTTTCAGTGTCTCTGCACTTCCAATATAAGCTTATGCAGAAATTAGGTAGTCTGTCCGTGGGTAAAGGAAAGTTGATTGCACAAACACACTTATCTCCAAAGTCAATTATTTCCCTCATTTCCAGTATTTCCCTTTACAATTTAATCTGAAAGCCTATTACTCTAAAAAACAGGAACAGATTTAGTGACCCTGTTTCATTTTTTGTTAAAAGAGAGAAAATAAAAAAAACAATCTGACAAGTAAAAAACAACCAAATACTGTGATCCAGCCACCCTCTACTGTCAAAACGGATAGGGAAAGACATGAATAATTTTTTACATAAATTTATACAAGTATATCTGTTAAAGAACAACAACAACAAAAATTCCCATAATGTAATCCAAACAGATGGTCACACACGATAAAGTTTCTACAGTTTAACAAGTTGATCTTCAGTAACTCATGGATCTACAGCCTGCCTTAACTGTAACGCAAATGCCTCAGCCCTTAAAACAACTGAAAGCTAACTGTTTTACACTGAACTAAGGAGACTACACAAGAGATACTAAAATGATGATGCCATCATCTCTAAATTTCTGTTCTTACCTACTGAAGACAAAGTTGCATAGAGATGATGGTAAAAGGGACCATTATGACTAACTAGTTACACCTCCTGTACAAGGACATTTTGTTTCATGCTTCCTGCTACGGCTGAGTTGCAGCATAATTTTTAGATAAATCATCTCAACTCATTGTTCACTTTCACTGCTAAACATGCCTGAATCCAGACAGCATTCAAGCTTTGTAGTCCTTTAATGTTTGTCTCCTCACTGACGAGCTTTCTTTTCAAAAAGGCCTTCTCTCCAAACACATCCCTGAATACTAGTTAATTTATGACCAAAGATTCCCAAGATTTTAGCTAAATTTGTATGAGATATTAGTCTAGGCCCCACATAACTTGGGCTACAAGAGACAGGATGAGAAGTAGATTGGAAATATTGAGAAGAGCATATAAGCATATATTAAATAGGTTTTAATGTTAAGGGAAGCTGACAAGGAAAAATAGGTACTCACCACTCATTTTTACAATTAGCAGTTTAATTTAATACATATCATTCCATAAACAGACTGCATGACAAAAATAGACTGAACTCCAGTGACCAATACACTGATAATTATAATTCTTAGGTTGTTTCTAAATATATCAGTGAAAAAACTAGATACGCAAGACTTTGATGAAAAATACAAAACATACTTCACTCTATATAAATATTTGTTTTCTGAAAAAGTCAATGAAATCAGTTATAGAAAGTATAAAGAAACCATTTCATATTCTTACTTGAGTCTCCTCAATATAGAAAGGAGCTCTGGGCCTACAGAAGATGCTTATTGCAGCCAATGTCCAAAATACTAATTTCCAAAATAAATCCAGCTTTGTCTTGTTATTTAAAGTATATAAACATATCAACATTTGGGAAATTTCATCAGTGGAAATTGAACTTCAGTTATTTAGTTTAAAAACAAACTCCCTCTATCAAGGTTTAAGCAAATACTGAAGTCTACCTCTCCTGTTCTTGCTTCATTCGTATTCTCTCCTCTTCTGAAGTAAGAGCTTCCTGCACTTTTATTTTACCAGTTTTCTCACTCTTGTCATCTTTGCGATGTTTGCCAAACCTGTTAATAACACACAAAAAAAGAATCTAACTTGTGAATTGAACACAACTGTATTTTCCTTTTTCTATGACAAAAAGAATCCTCCAAGAAAGGCTGCTTGAAAACCAGCAAGGGAAAATGCGAAGACCTCAGAATCACAATTTGTAATACTTTCAGGCTGCTTTTGTTGGTGGGCTTGTTTTGTTGTTTGTTTTGTTGTTTGTTGTGTTTTTTGTTTTTTTTTCTCCACTCCTCTTAAAAGCTTATAGAATTCCTCTCTAAAGAAGACAACAAAACAAGATAGTGTCTCATTCCTTATTTCTGACAGGGCCACTGTTCTTAAATACATGGTCAAGCAATGTTTCAACACTCTCACTGTCAAAGAATGCAAATAAAGTTTACATTAAGTGGAGGCTTTCACAAATAAACTGCAAAAGATAGACAGCTGTATGTCTAACGACTGCCCAATAAGCAGCACCACCGCCCACAACCTCCCCACAAAAGCAGTTTCACCACACAGTGAACAACATCCAAAATATAAATTTATTCTTTTCCAGAACCAAGGGTTTAAGGGTTTTTTAAACATTGTTACTCATGACTCTTTTCCCCCAAGGGTGTTCCATGCAATGAAGGAGGGCAGAGGGCTGGCACTGGCCTGGCTGTCCCAGCTGAAAGATGTTGCCAGCCCAATGTTTGCCCTCCTTACATCTCTTACCCCTCTACAGGCTACATTTCAACTATTTTAGGTTTCTTCCATATTTGCACATTCCACTGGATTTTTTAGACTTTCAGGCAGAGCACGGTCTGACATTTGAGATGTTTAGTTATTATTAGGACGAAATTTTGTGTATTTGTTAGGCATTTCAGATCAACTTTGAAAGGAGTGATTTTTGCACAGAGAAATCCGAAGTCTAGCCCGAGACTAGATGACCATTTTCTGTCTATTTCAGGCTGAAAGGATAACACATATCTGTTACACAGTATCTTCTTATAATACTTACCTATTAAACATGGCATCATTTATCACACTAAACGCAGCAAGAATTTTACTTCATGGACTGACAGTTGTGGCACTTTGCACACAAAGCCCCACAGCAAAAGACAAAAGCAAACACTGAAATATGCAATGTCCAGCAATGGTGCAGGCACCCAGAATGCTCACAATCAGTGAAACAAAACACAGAGTTCTTAAAATTTTCTTCTGGCCCCTGAAAATACACTGTTTATAATATTTAGAGTCCACCAGGCATTTATAGTATTTTCCTTCTTGTTCCTGTTCATACCAGTACAAAGCCATTGTGTGGGCTGAAGACATACTGTACAGTGAAGGAACCAGCAAGAAGATTCATTTCTGACCACCCAGTGAAGAGAGAACATTATACTGAGTAACCACGTATGTGGATCTTAGAGTAGCTGCTAAAAAAAACAACAACAAAAACAACCAATAAATGTGCAGTGCAGGAGCATGTACACAAACTGTAAAGTGCATGGCTGTTTTCCACAGTTCCAGACTGCTCGCTTCCAAACTAATTCAGGCATATGAAAACTAAAATTGTTCATTAATAATTATCTGAAAAACTAAAGGCAGAGGACATGGTAGGGTTAAGAAACACAAAATACCACATAAAGTGAAATCTCTGGTTTTATGACGTGTTATACATAAAACTGACATACTTAAATTCAGTGACTAGAAATACCACCATGTATCTTTTAAAACATTTACCTATTTATTAAAGGGTAGTCAAAGCTATTATACAAAACAGTTACATAAATGACAAAAGAGATTCCAGTCAACTTCTGAATGTCTTACACTATACAAAAAAGAATAGTTAATTTAAAATAGCCCTAAATCTTCTAGCCAAGAGAGGAGTAAAACCTTGGCAGAAAAACTGTGGAACAGAGCCATTTTACCCTGATGCACAAGGAGTGCTGGGATGGCAGGGCTCTGAGTGACAGAAGATGCGGGGCTGTGGGAGATGCACAACATATGTAGTGCTGTGGCACAGCATCTCTGGGATGCTCGTGTTTGCTTCTCCCTGCTGCCCTTCCTTGCTTCATTCAAATGTCAGGTAAAGTAAAAGAACCAACTTCTGGAATAGCCAGTGCGTTTCTGAAAATGAGCTAGTGGTTAAAAAAAAAAAGATGAAATTGGATGTCTGATACTATCTATCAGATTTGGGCAGCAAAATAGCATTTCTATCACCAAAAAATCAATTAATTGTATGAGAAGAAATTTATTGAAGTCAATACCCTATTAAAAAAAATAAAGTACACAGGATATTTCTAATAATCCTTGTAAGCAATGACTGTGGGCCGAGCACTTCTCACATTAACACGTAATGCAAACCTAGCAAAAATTGATGGTTTGAGTTTACAAATCCAACTGTCCAGGTCCAGAGCAAGCCACACTCATGGTGAGCTTCAACAGAGGCAGAGGGTTCAGTTTGCTTCAGCTCAAGAGCAACAACCCTTCTTCTCTTTCAGGACACGTTCTGATCATCTTCTGCCCTTGGGGACATTCCCAATAGAGTTTCAAGAAGACGCTGCTGGTCCTTTCCCAGGTATTTCAAAGGGTAGCCATATTTCACCACTCTGACAGGAGACTTACCAGTGCCAATATCTGACAAGCTCTGTGGTCATCCCAGCAGTGGACAGCCTGGCAGAATATGAACCGCAGTGGTCTTGGAAAGTTGCCTTCTCTGGACTTTGTCACCCGCAGAAGTGATATATCTGCCATAATCACCACTGCCTGTAATAAGTTCAGCAACATTAACTGCACTGTCCCTACCCTCGGACCCAGAGCAATCAATGCCATCCTCCCCCCTCCCTGATTGTGGCTCCACGTCTTTACCAGCATCACCTGCACAGCTTGTTCTCCATCACACTCATATGTCTCAGAGCTGCAGAATGGTTTTGGAAGCACGCTGCCCTAAGCAATTCTGACTCTAAACATTTCTGCAGACTTTTAGCAAGACCTCTGTGCAAAAATATTTTACAAGTGTAAGATTTCTCTTTTCCACTGAGATTTCATGTCTCGCATCTCTGTTAAGCTTCAGCTTACAAAAGGAGAAGTAACAGACAAACAAACAAAACAATTTTCCAGGCTCCAGCAACACTTAAGAAAGGTGTTTAAAAGAAATGTGAAGAAGATACATACATATACACATACATGTACCCAGCTCCAACCTTTTATTTCTGTAAACACTCCCTGCTCCCAAGGACACTCAGAGCTTTCACTAAGATTGCTCTCACTAACAGTAAGCATGCTTGATATTTATTTCTACTAAAAGTGTTTTCTCCATGAAGTACAATTTATAGCCATAATGAAGCCCACAGTCCAAATCAGCATCCTTCTTCGCCAAATTTATAACAGACGACATTTATAAATTATTTACCATCCATGCTCGAGCCAAGTTTTTAACTACAGAAGAGCAACGTACAGCAATGCTAAGGCACGCAATTAAAGCAAGCTGCTAAGCACCCAACTATACAGCACTCAGTGTACTCTGGTGATTAGGTTGGTGTGAAGCTATTCAAAATCACCAGTTCTTCCAGTTTCCTCATGTTTTCTACTCTGATTTATAAATATCAGATGAAACAGGACACTGAGAAGTCAAAATAAGGGTATTTAGATGTCTGAAATGCAAACAATCTATGCAATATCCTTTCAAGCACACCAAATGCATATCCTACAGCCACCCTATGCCCTCACAGCCCATAGTGAACCCCTGTCCTTCTGCTCTGCCCTGGCCCTTGTGTAGCTGTGTGAATCAAACATAGATAAGTGTGGACCAGCTCCCCAGATTTACTCCTGGCATTTAAACACCTCAATTTGAATGCATTGGCCCAGGGAAAAGATCTGGCTTACCTATGTAAAAGTTTCACCTTATTAAAGATGCAAGTGGCACGTGCTGTGACTTGTCCTATGAACATTAACATGAATGACACATTCCCTGCAACCCACCAGTTCTTGCTTCACTGGGCAAGGTTATTTCCTTATGGTTCATGTACTCAAAAGTAAGGGAAGATGGAATTAGGATGAACACCCCACATATGACCCAAGGAAACTTTGGAATTTTACTGCTTCCCGTACTATTTCTTCTGAAATACATATCTTGAATGTCCTGGCACACCCGTGTAACAACTACCCCCTGAAGCAACTGCTCACTTCACGATAACAACCGAAGGCTTGAAACTCATAGAGTGCAGTTGCTAACAATATCTCCATTGTAAAACAGTAATCACACCCATTTATCCTGTGTCAGAGAGACGTTAGACTTCTGCAAGAACATGTCTCTCTCTGCACACAGCTGGGTAGTACGTGCCTGAGCACCTGGCAATGTTCAGGCCCTTGTCTGAACCTGTGTTGCTCTCATTCTCATTGCTGTAAGGCTGGCTGCTGGGATACTTGCAGCAGTTCTTACACATGCAACTGAAATGACTTTTTCTTTTAGTGAAAAGGAGGACTGCACTGCTCAGGACCTGCGCAGAAACAATGCTTCACGCATTAGCAAAAAGGAGGACAGCATTTAAAAAAAAAAAGGCATGAACTACTGTCAGAATTAATAAACAAAAACAGAGCAGAAAAAAGAGCATCTGTGACACTGATATACAGACAATCCTAAGAACCAAATTTCAAGCTCCTGTCATTTTCTGACAAAAAACTAGTGAGCTATAAACGCCCTACCTTAAATCAGCGCACAGGATACCAAGGCATAGACACAAGTCACCCCACGGTGCACAGCAAGAGCAGTCAAGCTGCACACACTATTGTTTCACGTATCTATGACAAAAGAAGTCCTGATGCTGAAGCTTGAGCTACACCAATATGTGGAGTACCTACTGCCACAGCAGCACAGTGCTCACCTGCAGCCACCACTTCCCCCAATCTGAATTCTTGGAAGCAGAGCACAGAACATTATTACTTATGGTGGAAAATAAAGATCAAAATGAAAATGTACTTCCAGCTCCAAATAATTTTTTACAATTATCTATTGATAAATATATTATTTGATAGACATGGCTTAATACATCCTTCAGGGCACATACATGTATGGTTAAGTAATAGTCTTATAATAGTCACAATAATTATAAATATAGTAACAACATCTCTCTTATTAACTGATTTATTCAGTTCTCTCGTCTATACAGCTAAACAAAGATTAGCTGTAAAAAATAATAACTAAAACATAGTTTAATTTTATTCTGTAACTGAATGAGCAAGAAGTTCCAGAAAAATCTTCTATGACTAATTGAAATACAGGTCATAAATTAAAAATACCCTGTCTATCCAAGAGTGTGAGAAATTGATGAAAGAGAGCAGCTGAAATCTTGTTCACTCTAATTGCCAAGATACTCCAGGGTTCTACTTAATTTATAGCTTCTTAATTCTCCTTTTACATTAAGGGTTAGAGAAAGTTTCAAGATAAGTGTAAATGCTCAAAGTCATATTCACAGATCCACAGACTTAATCCTCAAATTCAGCCAACAATAGCAATGATAATAAGTGAAGAAGTTCAAAAATAAGAGAGGGCCATTTTTAAAAAGTATGATTTCTAGAATATAATAGTCAAGCCATATTAGAGGAGAGGACTATCCTCAGGCCCTGTGACACCAGCCTGTTGTACCATTGATAATAAAAAGACGAAAACAGACCTATGTGCCCGAAGCTTGACCCTAATGTAGGAAATCCCATGAACTCTGTGGATAATCTAATAAAATCCAAATGTATACCCAGACCTCTCCGTCAGGCCCTAGCTGGCTTATTTTCAAGCTTGCTTGCTGGAATGACCACCATCAGTGAGGAGGTGGCCTCACCCAACTCCTACTGCACTCAGCAGAAGGACTCCGATAAGGAAGTGCCTCCAGTGGCTTTGGGTCAATGCATCAGTGCAACTGAACATTGCAAGGCTACCCAGAGCAGGAAGCTGCTTGTGATGCAACAGAACACGTAAAGAACAAGCTCAAGATACATCAAGATACCATGTATAAAAAATATTTTCAATATATATGAAGTATACACATGGATAATACACTTGTAAATGATTATTCATAAATAAATAGATTCATAGATTGAAGAATTGAAGGAAGGAGGATGTATGGATGGTAGCAACAGAAATTCCACATTTACAACTTTTCTCAAAAATAGCTTTACAAGAATATATACCAGCACCCTGCGCATAACGAAAGGTAACGTACATAAAATCTGCTAAGTGGATTTTACTCCAATGCTTTACTGACGAGATCACTGCCGTCTGCCAAATCATCCACATATTTCATTAGAATACAAAGCTATAGAAGAAACATGTATTAGTTGATTAATGAGAAAAATACAAGAAATTATTGAGACAGAAGTTCAGCAGCATTATGTTCTGTTATTTAAAAAAAAAAAGACTACCATTAAAAATTAACAAACGGTGAGTGTCTTCAGCTAGTCTCTCAAGTTCTGTCTTCAACGCATGCTCTTTTCCCCACTGTATTCACACACACACACAATCTAACTACTCACAGGATTTTGCAATGACTTCTGTAATCTTTTTCACCATTCTGTGTCAGCAAAATCGTAAGATTTATATTGCAAAAGATTATTGTGACACACATACACATTCTGTTGCTAAAATAGAATTTAATAAGCATAAACAGTTCAACATAACACACAAACAAAATTCCCCCTGACTAGTGATGACTTGAGTGTTTACGAGCCTTACTCCAGAAGCTAAATTGTGCAAGTGCTATTTTAAAAATAGCCTTTTAAGTGCAAACGTTTACATATCCGCAGTTTATTTCTAGAAATAGCCAGTTTTCTCAGCTAACCAAAGTAGTGGATTAAATCACACGTGTTAGGAGGGAGGACAGAAGATGCTGGAATGACACAGCAGCATCACTGTCCCAAAAGGATACAGACACACTGATGTAAGAGAGTGAGGAAACTGGATACAGGAGCTGGTGGGCATAGTTGAAGTGAACCTTTAATTCTCCACAGGTTTTCTTGCTGATGTTAAACCTGATCAAAGAGCAGCCCTCCTGGTGCAACAGTCAGCAGAAACTCCTTGCCAGAAGGGCTCCTGCTGAACTCAGGTTCCAGAATCAAGAAAGGGTATTACAAAAACTCATGGAAGGGGAGAAACCTCTGGAGAGAGACACTAATATTTCTTCAGAGCAGTAAATCTTGCCTTCAAGCTCATGCACTCAATCATGAACACAAACCAGACACAAAGCAGGAGAACCAGAGTGGTCAGCGCTCCAAACCATCAGCTCTCTCTGCAGCTGCCACCTTGTACACATGTACAATGAAAGCACATGAAGCTCTTCTTTGATATCATAGCCACACATTTTCTCCCAGCGTCCTCTGCCTCACTTTCCAAACATCAAAAACAGGTTTCAGTGCTGTTCAGGTAGAGATTCTAGCAGAGCTGAACAAACAGAGGCTACTGAAAACCAACAGCCAGGAGTGCACATACATCGCAACACCTCCCGTGCAGCATTACCAGCCACTGAGACAACAACGTCCCTGCAATGGAAACAACATATGGGATTGGTGACTGTTTCCAACCACTGTGGAATAATCTGCCTTTGTGAGTCAATATCCCAACTTCATAGAAAATGGGGATAATGCCAAACCAAGAGACATGTCATGAGGTTTTGTTCAATTATTTTCATAAACAGTTTTTATAACATTTCCTGAAAGGCATGACACAACAGGCAGAATATTATTCACACCAAGGCTCTCTCTTTTCACAACTTACGCATTTGTAATATTTACTTCCAGCATAAAATGGCGGAACTTTTAAAAACAGATTTCTTTTAGGGGAGACCATCTGTTTGCAAATTTCTAAACAGAAGATTATCTTGCATTGCTTCTCATGGTTGCCGAAAGCTAGCAGGAGCCACTGACAGGTGTAATAAAATTATTATTAATAAGAATAACTAATGTAAATATTATTAGTCACAAGAAATAAGAAGGAAAAAAAAAAAAGAAACCAAACAATGAATTCAAACAAATGTAGTTTAAAAACACGCTGAGAAGGTCAAAGGAAGTGGGGATAGTTTTACAGTAATAATATTTTAAAAACATCAGCAAATCAGCAAACAAAGAAGAGATCTGTCCATTTTATGTCTGAAACAAAACTTAATAAACAATAACACAGTGCACTGAAACTGACTACAACTAATTCATTTCCTTAGCAGTAAGCCAGAACCTGTTAAGCTGTGGGTTGTGGCATCCAGGAAGGGATGAAGAACAAAAGAGACAGCCTCTGTTTAGATACAACTATGCTAACAATCAGTAGTGGTAGGAGCACCCACAGAAACAGGACATGGGATTTTATGGGAAGTTTGACAGACTAGTTATTTTAAAGTTTGCTTTTGTGACAAAAACTCCAATGTTCTGCATGTATTCAAAAATGAGAGTAGTTACTGGCCACAAAGTTCCTTGCTAAGAGATTAGATTCCACACACAAAGCGTGCACTATGATCACTGAAGAAAGTATCTGATACACTGCACAGAATACTTTAAAAATTGTGGAGCAAGTTAGGTATTAATAATACTGCATTGTGTATTTCCAATTACTAGTGTCCACTAGGAATGCTGAGAGAGTGTTTAAACCACGGCCACTCTTCAGTGCCTTCTTGTGACAACTATACTTCTAATTCCTGCTCTGTTCATTTTAATGCATTATTGTTTCAAAATACAATGCTGCAAAATTGCAAATTACATCTGGCTCAAGGGCTGATTATGAGAAATACTAGCACTTCTGCCTCTGCGTGAATAACTCTGATAATAATGAGAGATTGATTGAGCTCCAAGAAGTCCAAATGATGAGAAGGGTCAATTTGAACATTTCTATTAGCTTCTTTTGTTAAATCTAACACTTTGCCAGGCCAGAGACAAATACTGCATCTGGTTACCATGATTTTTTCCAACTCTACAGAAGTACAATTTAGAAAATGGGTACTGGTCTAAAGGCAGACCCTGTAAGAAATGCTAATGAAGCACAAAAACCCATCCATTTCACTGGCACTCAAGAGAAGGCAAAAGAAAAAGGAAAAGTTGCAAGGGAAATTTGCCTCAACTCTTTTCTGGCAGAAAAAAAAACACAAAAACAAACCAAAAACAAACCCTCAGCAATATGAAAAGTCTTCATCACACCATTTTGCAACTGGAACACTTGCTTGCATATACATGAGCATGGCATACCTTATGTAAAAGTCAGCTGCAAAAAGCAAATTGCTGAAGATGTGCTCGCTCCGCAAGTGCAAAAGGCAGAGAAATGAAGACACAAATGCAATACACTGGCTAGACAGACTAGGAAATGGCAGAGCACTATTCCAACAACTGAGTCGTGCAGCCTTGCAATTACACTGTATAAAATCAGCAAAGGTTAACGTAGATGCACAAAAAGTTAATCAAACTACTGACAGTTCATCCGGAACCTTCCAAAGATTAAAACTTCCCTACAGATCTCATTATCTAGAAATGTTAATATGTCAGTCAGCACTTTTTCTGTCAATTACTGAAAACAGTGGTTGATAGGAATCTCATGGAAAATAACCTCTGTAGGGTAAATTAAGCAATATAGGATGTCTATCTTCAGTCTCATTCACACATTTATGTTTTATAGGGGATAGGAAAGGCACAAAAATTTTCCAGCAGAGAACAGGCAATACAGTAGGATCTGTGGGACACATCTAAGCACTATATCCCCAAAGCTGAGGTGAGCCTGCAGCTGCCGTTCTCTTCCCCAAGGATGCCTATGGCAGAGAAAGGCAGTTCCCCTCGCTGAGCTGCAGTACCTGAGCACAGGTGGCTGTAGGCTACAGTCGAGCATTTCCTGCAGCATCATTTAAGTCTCTTCAGAGATGAAAAAGAAAAAATTACTTACAAATTATTAAAAAGCAATGCCAGCAGGACATTTATGCAAGTGCTCTAGACTATAATTTAATTAAGTTGCACTGAATGCCCCTGAATAGTCATAAAAACAAAGGACAAAAAACAACAGCTATGCTATTTTGGAAGTTTGTTAGGAAGGGAGGACTAAGCCACAGGAGCTCACCAGAGCCAGGACTCTTTTGAGCATGCATTAGCATGCCACTGCTAGCTTAAATCCTTCTGCCTATTCTATCCGCTGCTATTCTGCCCTGCAGCAGGAAAATTTAGTTTATACACGCCGTATCTTCCAGGTGGAAAATGAAGAGAGAGACTTTGCACGGCAGCAGTACTGGTGGAACAAAACATCTCTGGGGCAGAGGCAGCATGGCACGAGCAGATCCTTGCCGGGGAGGCACTGTGGCAGTGAGTCCCCAAAGCAGCTGGCATAGGGCTGGCCCAGAGCTGCCTCCCGGGGACACCTCACATCCTGGAGCTGCCAGCAGCCAGAGTGGGGCTGTCTTCATGGTACTGTGCTTGAAATAACTCTATCAGTTGTAATTTCAATCGTTGATTATTTCAAGGCCAGTCTGGGAGCAGAGGTTTATTTCAGATGGAAAATGTGCACAAAGCAGGACTTGCAGAGACGTGTGGTGGTGAGGCTTGATTTCTGGTTCCAGCTTCTGTGTAAATAAGCTCCTAGCACAGAAGATCTGAGACTGGCACCAGCCCCATACATGCTGGTGTTTTTGTTCTCATTTGTACATGTTCAGGCACTATAACAAATGAGTGACTGGGCATATGTTTGTTTAGAAAATGAGACAGATGATATTTAAAATAAACCCAGTCCTGACATCAAAGATATTCAGCTCCTGAGATGTTCTTCCTGAGATGAGATCAGCTCCTCTTGTGCTCGGTGCTGCACATGGCATGCAGCAATCATTACTGCCATTTTCATATTTCTTTGGAATATAAAAATGAGCAAAAAAACCACAACATTTTTTGATTATAGGCTAAAAAAAGAAATAGCAAAGTATTTCAGGTTCTGCAGATGATATCAGGATCCCAGTAGTTACCGATGATAGTACTGTTGGTATCATCACCTGCTCAGCAAGATCAGAAGAAAGAAATGCTTTGTCTGTTACACTGCATATGAAACTGATGCTTGTAGAAGCATGTTGTGTTCTGAGTTTCAGGATTTTAGCGCTATAGGTTAAAGACAAAGATAGCATCTAAAATAATATTGTGAAATATTTAAGATTTGTGGAATGCTACTGTTGAAATGCGTAATAGCAATTCTGTTTGCATTTTAAATACTGCTGCCACACCTGGTGCTGAATATGCTAGAAGCACTTGCAATTGGTATAAAAATGTACCACATTCATCATTGTGGTACTCAAAAATGCTGATACAGCTAAGATTCTGGATACATTTTTTGCTACTAAATCCTTTTTTTCAGAATTCTGTAGAGCTAACCCAAAAACTTTGTTTCTGATTGGTTTTCCTACTATGCACTACCTGTAACAATGTATTAGAAAGAAATGAAATCTACAAATATTTGCAGTTATCCAAAAATCACAGTCACCTCGCAAACTAAACTCAATACCAGTGTCTAGAAGCCATGGGAAGTGTATGTTTTTAGCATATAAATATTTTGTATTTCTACACTGCAGGAAACACCACAGGGCATCAAAGCACCTGAAGACTCTATCATGGACTAGGTACGATCCCATTTTTACAATGAGAAACAGTTCTTCCTCGAAGCTTAAATGACTTATCAGTCTCTTTCCGCAACCTCCACTGTTTGTATCTGTCTAGCAAGGCTGGATCCGTACAGTCAATACATCTGCTAAATTAAATATTTCTAACAATTTTCCTACCAGTACAGCATTACTAACATATTTTCCACATGTAATTTAAATCCTTTAAAATAGACATATCAATGGAACACAATTGTATTTATTGCAAATCACTAAGACCATTAAGTAGCTCCATGAAAAAATACTATATTCTTCTTCCTTTTATGAGTAGCAGGTACAAGACTGACATCAGAAAAAGAGAATTTGTAGAGACTATGAATTTATCTTCTGCTAAAGCAAACGCTTCAAGATTTACTGCTCATCACATCATCAGCTAGTCCAAACATACACCGTAAAAATGAATCTCTCTCTGCAGGATCTATTTTATAAACAACTACAGCCTTTTCTTACCCTCTTGCTTATTGTAAGCCTGCACAGAAACAGTAAAAGTTAATATGCACTACATTAGCTACTGAAATGTTACTGCGCATCAAAAAGGTTTACTGGTATACTTTGCAAACATGCCTACCTGAAAGCCATAAAACACTGACATATCATGAGTCAGATCTATTGCAGTGCATTGCAATCAAGTTCTTGCTCTCATCATTTAAAAGTTTCTTGATACAAAAGTAGTTCTGCATGATCTTCAAAAGAAGATTTTGTATATGATACATCAGATATTTTTAGCACTTCGGAATCAGGTAACCATATAACAAATAATTTTTAGCACTTCAGAATCAGGTAACCATATAACAAATACTGGCAGCAGGATAAATTGCAAAGAATGGAATATACACATCCTATTTTGTACTCAAATGCAAAGGCACCTGTGTCATTGTCTCAAAAAATCCTTGAGCTGCTAATCACTGAAAGCCCAGAACACTGATCTGTGCCTACAGCATACAGTTACCTTGTTCTGGCACTCCACCCTTGGCAACTACTATTGACCGTTGTTGGAGACCAAGTATTGGAGAGCAGGGTCTCACCAGGGATTACCCAAGTTGGTATGGCTGCATTCTTATGTTCTTACACAAAACTCTATAGAAAGTGCTGAACACAAACAGAATTTAAAAACATCTTCTCCTCCAAAAGTAAAATAAACCACCTTATTTGTGACTGAATGGACTACAAATGCTCAGGGTTTTATTTGATATCTGTACTTTGAGATGAAAACAAAGAATATCAGCATAAATGCAACAGAATTATGGTTTTAATTTAGTTTCCAGCATAGCAAGAAATAATAGAAAGGAAGATTTCTGTAGAATTTCTTCCTCAGTTTCAAAGAAAATAATCATCTTTTCTAGTTCAGTGGATCATATCAGGCACTACCAGGTATCATATTAGCCTGTCACGATTGGTGTCCAATACTTACCAGTCCAAAATGAGCCAGCATAAGATGCATGGAAGCTCGGTGAATATAACCTGTTTACAAGTAAATTCTTTCCTAACACCCAAGATGCAATGGTCGGCTTACAGTTACAAACATATGCTTAGCCACATGATTTACTGCATTCTTGATGTTGAAGGAACTGCAGGGCCAATAAGTTCCTCGGGGTAATCATGCATCACAAAAATCCTTTAAAATTTAAACTTTTTGGATGAAAAATTTATTTTGGATTCACATTTGTGCTTCATGAGAAGTAGATGTTAATTGATTCAGATTTTTTGTATCAGTGATTAGTCAGTGAGTCTTGTTCCTATCTCCTCTAACCAAGGACAAATGCTTTTCACTTGGAGCGTGGTTAAGCACTGGAACAGGCAGCTGAGAGAGACTGTCAAATCTCCATCCTTGGAGATATTTGCAGCTCAACTGGGCGTGAGACTTAGTAAGCTGATGAAATGTGGATGTTGGACTGCTGTGAGCAGGGCTGAACCAAGCAGAGATCCCTTTCTGCCCAGACTGCTCCATCAGTGCATTATTTCGATGCCTGTTCAGTTCATCTTAATACAGCCCCCTTTGTTTTTCCCTCATTTTTCTATTTTCTTTTTCCTTCAGAAGATCTGATAAAAGGACTCAAAGTGAGGGAAATACTCCTTGCACATCTCATGGGCATTGTGTTTCTAATATCAGCTTTTCTCTTTGTCTTTCTACAAAAGTTTTGTTCCTCTTATTTCTCGCTGAAACAACTTAAAAGCCTAAATAAGCCCTCTGAATGCCTGGTACCCACTGTTTTCTTACTGCACTCAGGGAAACGCATGGCCTCACAGACTATTTCTACTCCAATATGTTTCATTTCATAAATCATACTAGCTTATACCTGTCCTGCCATTCTCACTGAAATGTTTTACAGCACTGTCTCCAATGATTACTTCTCTGCACAACTGTAAGACACATGGAAACCCTAGCAGGAGGCACCACCATTCCCATGCACCATGAATCCGCACTGCTCACAAGAAGTGAGACACAGCAGTAAGTGAGAGCTTCATCTTTTAGAGAAGGATCAGCTCTCCTGCAGCTGCCTACTTATGTACTTCAAGTGACTATCACATAATAGCCTGTGACAACCTGTGCTACAAAAATACGTTAAGTTGCACTACTTTTCTTCTGAGACAACTTTCCTATTCCTGTTTTTAAGAAAGATTTTTTTAAAAAACCTCAGTTTTAAAAACAGTCTGCAGGCAAATCATCATCTGTAACCTTTATCGATATGAAGTACTATCAGTAGCAATTTAAAACCTCAAAGAACATTTCCAACAAATAATGAAACAAATGCTGTTAATAGAGCTTTTCATCTAACAGACTCTTCATGTCTCCAGACAGTATTTATTTACCGTACTTTGTTAGGGACTAACATGCTGACTAGTTAGTAGTCTTCAATTATCACATCAGGTGGAGGAAAAAAGTTCTATTTCTATACAAGCTAAAACTGAAATTGACTTTGAATCTCTGAACTGTCAACAAATTCTTCTACGAAAAGGCTTGCTTTACAGAGATTATAAAGTAGGTGTCATCCTTGACACTTGCTTTCTATATTCATACTCCAGGCCTGGAAGAGAAATGCTGCAGAACGCCAGGAAGGATCTTGGAGGGCTCAGCTGTCACGCTGCATGCCTCCCTCACTTGCTTTGCAGTCAGATACGGTGCTGTAGATGTCAAAGGTTCTCTATTTAAACTCACTGACAAGAAAAGGAAGAATACTGGGAGAATATGTTAGCAGCTACTATGAACTTGTCTCTAGTATCAGGTCATCCTGACACTTAACTCAGGATGCTAGAAACAAAAGCTCTGATTCTATTCAAATTAAAAAATACACAATATGCCCCCATCAGACATACAAGTTCAAGACTTACTATGGAAAAATCCAGCGTTAGGAGTACATACAACAAAGCACTGCTTTCTGTCACAATGACAAACTAGAAAGCCATGTACGATTACGTTAATCTCTCCTTTCAGATCTCTCTCTCTCACAATTGCATACCACTGCTCTCTGTGTTTCATGTAAAAGTCACAGTTTACTAACCACTTAAGGAAGCTGCATTCCTCAAATCCCTGACAGATTATGTGAGGTTGTTTGGATTAGAAATAAGAATTCATCATTCCACTGCCACTGCCCCAATTACATTTTAGTCATAAGTATCTGTACCATGGGATGTTTGGGGATGAAGGCAATGAAACACAAATCTCCTCAAAGTATCTGACTACACCAAGCACAAGAAAACAGGAAAAAGTGTGGAGAGGAATAAAGGAGCACCATTTGTCCTTCTAAAAAGAAAAACTATTTTCAATCAAGCTTCTCTCTTTCCATCCCTTATTTACTTTTAATTGGAAAGAAGGAAGTAAAGAATATGAAAATGCTTTGAAAGACATTTACAAGAGTCCTGGGTAATTGTCTGCATCAAAGATGACAATTTATTGCATGGCTGATTTCATTTGAAAAGTCTTCTGACTCTGTATCCCAGGAGCTGGCTGAAACTTTGAAAATAGATCGTGACAAGGTAGCCCAGAGCAGCACAGCACACAAAAGTGTCATTAACAGCACCCAACTTGCAGCCAGGACAAGGACTATGCTCCTTCTTTCAAAACTGAAAAGCCAGCACACTTAGACCTTGCGTCTAGGATTGCAGTTTGTCACACACACATTTCCTAGCTGGTAGAAGAGGGGAAGCAGATGTGGACTTAATGAAGGTTGTGCCAGCTGGCACATAGAGCAATAACAGGCAAAGAACAGCACAAATGGCCCCAGATTCCATTTACCTGAGCAATGACCCACCTCAGCTTTTTTTGATGAAATTCTTAGTATAAGTACCACAAGCTGCCTACGATGTTCTCAGATGACTGTTAGCAAAGCCAGGTGCAATTCAGTGTGAGAGCAATGATCTTTGAAGTTTGAAATGATAAGACAGACAGGTGTTTAAGCAATAACCTCTTACTTCATGTTCTAAGACTGAAGATTTATGGTATTTAGTGACATGAGCAGAACATTAAAAAAAAATAAAAATTCTAACTTCTGAAACTCGTTTCCTTGTTTTCAATTAAGTTCATGTATCAGAAGGTGTTATTCACCAACATGAAGTTCTATTAGTCACACTTCCAAGGAAAATACCATTATCGTTGCTTCTTAAGCTACTGAATGATGAAAATCAGACCATGAATTTTATTTTATTGAGTTCAAAGTATTTTCCAGTACTGTAGACTGGGGTATAATTCAATAGTATTTTACACAACTCAGACACCTTCTTGTCACAAGCCTGCTTAAAAGTCTGAAGGCTGTTATTAAATAAAAGAAAAATAAGGTAATTACTAAATCAGTGTTATAAATTTGTTTTAGTTTCAGCTAGGATGGAATTGTTTTCTTCAAAGTGTCTGGTAAGATGCCATGTTTCGGTTCTGGGAGAAAAACAATGCTGATAACACACCAATGTTTATAGCTGCTGCTAAGCAGCATTGTACAGAGCCAAGGCCATTCTCAGCAAAGGGCCCAAGGAGCTGAGAGGGAACAGAATTAGGACAGTTGACTTAAATTGGCCAAAGAGGTATTCCATATCACATGACAACATGCAGAAGGAGTTTTGAAGGGAGTTTATCTTGCTCTATTCTGCTCACTGGGGGCTAGCTGGGCATCAATCAGCGGGTGGTGAGCAATTGCTTGTGCATTACTTACCATACAGTCATATATATATATATATATACAGTAATAAGGATTGCCCTTTTCCTTTTCTCTATCTTAGTAAATAGTTTTATCCCAACCCATAAGTTCTACATTCCACTGAGAAAGGAGGAGTGAGCTGAGCCACCTGCCAGGTTAAACCACAACAAACCCTTGCAATTTGCTTTTCATTTTTTCACAGACATTACTGATGATGAGAAACTTGAGTAGACAGCACAAGGAAGTCATGTAAAAAGCAACAGTAATCCTTGTAGGTTATTCTCCCATATGTTCAGCCAGAAGTCTCAGATGGCTAACATGATTGAAAGATATAATTCAAAGCTACAAATATTAGCGTTATGAAGCGGTACATGTTCATTGTATCTTGGAAGTAGCTGTGTGGAAAAGAAGGGGGAGAAAAGACAACAGTATATCTGCTTTCAGCGAAACAAGGATGGAAACTAAGTTATCTATTTGTTCTCACAGAACTGGGAAAAGAAAAATAGTAGGCTCCCAGTAACCATTTCAAATGTAATTTAGGATTAGGTTTCAATGGTAAACTGAGAATATTACATTTGCATTGGCTAACCAGTGCACTGACTTACTCACCTGTATGCTGCAACAATCAAGAGAGGAATTGAAGATCAGTCACCACATATCACAGATTTACATTTCCATCAACATTACAGAACAGATCTTGAACTATACAGTCTCCAGTACTAAGAAAACCTATGCATATATTTACTTTTTAGCACAGTGTCTTGTTCCACAAATTTCAACACCCAGTGCTTACCTTCCCCACCGAAAAGCTATGTTTCAGTGGGATTGAGGTATTAATCTACAGCAGAAAAGGTATCCACTTCTTATAACATACTTACTTAACCACAGTTGCTTCACAGTACCTCCATAAGCAACCTCCAAAACCAATGTAAATATTTTCTTGCTTAAGCTCAGCATCTTTCATTGTCCTCAGCAGCTCGCCAAAAAACTCAAGCATACCTTCTGTTTTTGCAAACTCATTTTTATCTCACTGTATAGATGTCAATTTGTTTCATATCTATTTGTCATCATGACTGTCCCTCCAGTATTTCGTCATCATGATGTGACTGGCTAACATTCCTCTTCTTTTTGGAAACCCAAAGTTGTTTTTCTTTCCTCTTTTTTCTCAACATCTTAGTAGTTCAATTTTTTTCTAACTATGTTATACTTCAGACACACCCTTTCCTGAGACTGACCACTTGCCAGACATAATTTTTTATAAAACTCTCCAGTGAGAGTTCTCCCATACAAACTCCCCAGTCAGCCTGTGGCTGTCTACTTCCTTGCAAACAAAATAAATTCCAAAAAACGATATAATTACAGTGATGCTACTGTATTACAAAATCATGGCTCGGGTCTATTCCAGAGAAAATTACGCGTGGAAGCTGGTTAAAGATGTGGAGCTACAACTTCTTTCATTTGTGACCTATTACTTCATTGGCCTTAGTCACACAGCTAAAAACTTTATCCTGTCTTGTATCCTGAGGGCTCCCACTTTCATAAGTGAAAATATGCTGTACCTGACAGGAGGAGGGAAAAAGAAAGTGGCACACACAATTTTCTCTCTCAGGAGAGGAATGTCAAAGAATTGCACAACAGAGAAGCCCATCAAATTAATGTATCCCTACCAGCACTAATTATAGGTGCACTGTTTGAAACCATGAAGCGTCTTGCCTAATGCACCACTAACAAAGACCTTTTTATCAACGGATTGTTCTTGTCAGGTTCATTTTTTCAAGAAACAGAATCTCTAAAGAAATAAACAAACTGAGACTCAGAAGTAAATATATATTTTAGATTGCACTTTGAGGAGCATAAAGATTTTTGTAATCTTCTGATATCAAAACATGCATCCATTCAAGCCTTCCTAGTAGAAAAAAAAAAACTAGCAGAACTTTTTATCAGCTTCCCAAAAACTATTTGCTAAGCTGTCAGTGGCCATCCAGACGCCCCTTAAATGTCAGCAGTGGAGAAGATGGAACTGCACAGCCTTTCAACAGTACACAGAATCACAGAATCACAGAATCAGTAAGGTTGGAAAGGACCTATAAGATCATCTAGTCCAACCATCCACCTATCACCAATGGTTCTCGCTAAACCATATCCCTCATCGCAGCATCCAAACGTTCCTTGAACACCTCCAGGGTCGGTGACTCCACCACCTCCCTGGGCAGCCCATTCCAGTGCCTGACCACTCTTTCAGAGAAGTAGTATTTCCTAATATCCAGCCTGAATCTTCCCTGGCGCAGCTTGAAACCATTCCCTCTAGTCCTATCACCAGTTGCACGAGAGAAGAGGCCGACCCCCAGCTCACTACAACCTCCCTTCAGGTAGTTATAGAGAGCAATAAGGTCTCCCCTGAGCCTCCTCTTCTCCAGACTGAACAATCCCAGCTCCCTCAGCCGCTCCTCATAAGGCCTGTGCTCCAGACCCCTCACCAGCTTTGTTGCCCTTCTTTGAACACGTTCCAGGGCCTCGATGTCTTTCTTGCAGTGAGGGGCCCAGAACTGGACACAGTACTCAAGGTGCGGCCTCACCAGAGCTGAGTACAGGGGGACAATTACTTCCCTGCTCCTGCTGGTCACACTACTTCTGATACAAGCCAGGATGCCATTGGCCTTCTTGGCCACCCAGGCACACTGCTGGCTCATGTTCAGCCGAGCGTCAACCAACACCCCCAGGTCCATTTCCTCTACACAGTCTTCTAGCCACTCCGCCCCAAGCCTGTAGCGTTGCTTGGGGTTGCTGTGGCCAAAGTGTAGGACCCGACATTTGGTCTAGTAAACCTCATCCCATTGGCTTCAGCCCAGCTATCCAGCCTGTCCAGATCCCTCTGTAGGGCCTCGCTACCCCCAGGCAGATCGACACTTCCAGCCAACTTGGTGTCATCTGCAAAATTACTGAGGGTGCACTCAATGCCCTCATCCAGGTCATCAATAAAGATATTGAAGAGGACAGGCCCCAGCACCGACCCCTGGGGAACACAACTCGTGACCAGTCGCCAGCTGGATTTAGCTCCATTGACCACCACTCTCTGGGCCCGGCCCTCCAGCCAGTTCCTTACCCAGCCAAGAGTGTACCTGTCCAAGCCACGGACTGCCAGCTTCTGCAGGAGAATAGTGTGGGAGACAGTGTCAAAGGCTTTGCTGAAGTCTAGGTAGACTACATCAACAGCCTTTCCCTCATCCACCAGGCGGGTCACTAGATCATAGAAGGAGATCAGGTTGGTCAAGCAGGACCTGCCCTTCGTGAACCCATGCTGGCTAGGCCTGATCCCCCGGTTAAACACGATTAAAGCCAGAGGACATAACACATAATCCTACTGCACGGATAAGAAAGTCAGGGCAAAGATGTAACTGCTCAGGTAACAAAGATATGTTCTGGTATAAGATCTGCAGCACCTCAAAGCAGCATCAAGGCTGGTGCGTCAGCATCTCCTCCAAGAAATCAATATTTCCGTTCAACACTTTTCTGGGTTTATTTACAGACTATATTTATCTTTGAGCAGAAAGAGGGACCATTAAGCCAAATGTCAAATTTATATATATTATTCTCTTCTGCTCTGAAATGTCACTGTGAAAAAGGAAATACAAACGTACTCAGGTAGATTTATTTCACAGAGAGAAGGGTGAAATTTCAGACTGTCCACAGCCCGGTGTGAGTGAAGGTCCTTTGGAAGTGAGGGAAGCTCAGTGTCTCGGAGCACTGCATCTAGCAGTTCTCGCTCGTGGTTGCATCAAGCTTCTCTACTCTGGTTGATGAAAGCCGTAAAACAATGCAAGTACTTAAAAGATTTATTTATGATTTTAACCTGCTATCTCAATCATCAGGAGGATCTTGGAAACGATGACTGGATGCTGAAGGATAAATGTAACCTTGGGTCCCCTTGTGGGAACTTCCATCTCATAGTGAAGTTTAATGAAGACCCCAGTACCAAATCCTAAGATTTTAACTGAAGGCAAGTAGCTTGCTTTTATACATTACACAGACTTCACTTTAGAAGCTGTCAGTTTGCATATAGGCAGTAAAAAGCCCCTTGGCGAAATACAGACATTGGTGTGTCAGTTAACAGCAATTTCACCCCACAAGTGTTCTCGCCCTTACAACTCAATGAAGAAAGTATTTTACAATAAGAGCACTGGAAAGAAAGGAAGAAAAAGAAGAAAAAAAACTACAAAGAAATCACAATGTTGCAAAGAATCAAAACATCCAATTATGCTTTGATCATGGCTTGAATTTCAAATGTTACTGTCATCATTATTTTTTATTGCACCACATCTTCTGATTACTTGATATCTATATGTATGTCAGATAAACAGAAAAACAAAGCATGATATAGGCAGAAGTAGTAGTTTATCTTACAGACATAATAAAGCCTCTCTCTCAAACATTATTGAGAAGCCTGTCAACAAAGCAAATCTGAGCACAGAGTGGAAATGAGGCATAATGCTTAATTCCTTCAATCAGCATTTTCCTGTTTGCCAGAAGCACCTCTCCTGGGTGGGCTGACAAGGTGCAAGCTAATTTAAAGATCCAGGAGGAGTCAGAACTACATCCAGATAGCACTGCTCCCACGTTAATTAGAGGAGACTGAAAAGTAAAGTTCGCTCAGAAATGGTATTGAAGGAAAAGCAACTCAAGGAAAAGTTGGCAGTTATGAAGAGCACACAACAAAGCCAGCATCAGGCCTTCTCATCAGCAAAATTATAGTTTTCAGATCAAAGATTTCAGGAGTATTATATTGAACATACAGACAAGGTTGCTTCTGGTATTAACTGCCACTTTCACACTGATTTCCATCTAGAGCTTTCAAAGCTGCTCTGGAACACATGAGGCTCTAATGCCAGAGGGCAGAAAGCAGTCGATCAGCCCTGGACTGCCCGGTTCCCCAACAAGTAAAGGCTCCCTTGTTTGGAGGGCACTCCCCCCAGGTCCATTCTTTGTCTGTGTACCAAAGCTTTCATGGCAAAGCAGCTGCCTCCCAGGTCCACTGGGCATCAGCAACATCAAGCAGGAGGAACTCAAGGAGCTGTCCTGCTTTCTAGATGCTGTGTAATACTTTCTGGCTGAACTTCAGCTCACCAGACAGCACTCATGTTATCAAGAAGCTATTTACAGACAGCCAGATTTGTCATGGATGATTTGCTGCTGTTTTGCCTGTCATTCCTATTGTGATAGCCATTTACACCAGAGATGAACTATCCCAAAACAAATCTACAGAAAAATGGCAAAGTGCAGAAAAGTATCAGTGGTATTTCAAACCTCTAACCTTCTCCTCCACCCCAGGAGTGCTGTGCAACCCTACTCCAGGCTTTGACTTAGTCAGGCAAACGCCAAGAAAATGAAGGTATTCCTGTAGGACTTCCATATGATGAGGCTGAGGTACTCTCTTCCTTTTGATGTGTGAAGCCATCTTTTATAACCTTTCTGGTACACTGTTGAGTGGGCTGCCTAACAATCTGATATGACTCTGTATTTTCCAAATAAATTTTCTAATATTTTCCAACTTTTTTCATCCTGAGTTAACTAATTGTGTGCTGTCATTTGAAGTCAGAACAACTCTCAAAGATCTTAGCAGTAGCAAACAAAGTTCAATTGCAGGATAAAGATGATAACACGTTCTAAGGTAATGGAAGCTCCGCTTAAATGCTTTGAGAGAGGAATCACTGTTAATAAATCTTTAAAATAACACTGGTAGCTCACTTCAAATTAAATAATGAATCACTGCATATATAAAAGAAAACAAACACTGCCTCAATATAATATTTTTTTTTTCTTGGAAATGTATTTATTTACACTAGCTAGCTAAAAGAAAGACTGATTTTCTTATTCTCTCACTCCGTCCCAGAAGTGATCAAAGGTGTTTGTCATGTTTAACCATTTACCCAGAACAGCAGGGTGTCCCTCAGTAGTCTGCTCCTTTCAGACCACTTATGTCTGCTGGATAGAAGACTCCTTTAAAAAGCACAGTACTTGGTAAAAAAGCAGGTCTTTCACTGACCAGACTGTGAGTTCTCAGAGCACACAGTCTTATTAAGATCCCGATTTCCTGAAGATGAGCCTGCTGTTTTTTCAATCTCAAACTGATTCATCTCTTTCCCATCTTACCTTCATGATACAGTATAGCCTTAATAGCAAAGTAAAAAAAAAAAACAACACTAATTTAGTAGCACGTAAGCTTTTGGTACAAGATTTAGAACAACACAGTTTAAGAATGAAAAAAAAAAATAAAAAGAAGAAAAGAAAAGGAAGGAAAAGAAAAGAAAGGAAAAACATTTGATCTGACAAGAGATATGTGCATTACTTAGACATCACCAAAGACCCTTTCCAAGATCAGGCAGCGTGAATGCTTAAAACCTGCTTTGTTTTTGCAGCCCTTTCAGCCTGCGAGCCAGCAGCTCCTCTTCCACTCCGAGCTGCTTCTTTTTCATGACAATACTTATAAACACAGAAACCGACAGATGAAAGATGAAGGTTCATTATTTTCATATTTAATTGCAAAGCACCTACCTGAACATGTCTCCTAAACCTTTCAGCATTCCCTTTTTTGCCTTAATTTTATCCTTCTCTTTATCTCGATCTTTCTTCTTTTCCTTCCCAGCCTTCTTTCTGTCACCTTTATCTTGGCTTCCATTCATCTGTCTCTCCAGCGAGTGGGATGGCTGGTCACTTGCTGTGGAAACAGATTCTCTACCAGATCTTGAACTTTCCTCTGTGTCTTCCTCCACTGAAAGCACAAATTAAGAAACAACATGGGATAAGAACAAACAATAAAGACAGGTTTTTTGGTTTATTGCATAAGTTATTTTCAAGCAGCATATATGCACAACAGCAAGACATTCCCATTCTTTTTCAAAATCAGTATTCACTATTTGGAGTTTTCTTGGAATGACCATGTGTACATAAACTCTTAAAGACAAGAAATTCATCTTTGCAGAACATACATGACATGTATAACTTGATTCATGCTTTGTGTGCACTGTGAATAACATATAGATTACGGGGAAAATGTTAATTGAACCCCATTAAGTGATGATAATTGGATCCTTTTGTTTCAGCATCTAAATCAGTTGAGGAGAGCTTCAGGAATGTCTGCAAGAAGAAACAACAGCTGTGTAGCATGCCCTGTCAGTAAATTCTTAGCAATATTCCCATAAAAATATGAAAGTCATTAAGGACTGTTGACCCTCGATAGAAGCCTTAATAGAGTTTTTCTTCTGCTGCAAATACTGTAATGATTCTGCTGCACTACTTCATTTCCTGGCATAGTTTAAAACACATCATGCATCATAGCTTTTATTCTTCTGGGTGGGGAGATTCCACCCAGTGGAACAAGGAAAACATTTTAAGAGCAGGTAATGTGTTTCTTCTCCGTTTCTAATCCAAGACCAAGACTCAGAGAATCCTAAAGTATACCTGAGGTTAAATTTAACAGGGCACACGTGTTTCAGAAAGTCTGAAATAAAAATGATCAAAAGAAACAACACAATCAGGAACAGAAAACTCCCCCAGCAGTTTAGTGAGAAAGAAAGAAAATATGTTAAACAGGAGAGTTAGAATCGTGAAGCCATTTTGACATAGCTTAAAGCCATGTCCAACAACTATACTGCATGGCTGGTGAAGCTGTGATCTCCCAGGAGCTCTAACATTTTATTTCATCACATTATAAGCAGGGCTGCATCATTTCCCAGATTTCCAACAGACAGCACAAGGCAGCAATTAGGATCACAGGCACATACTCTGTACTGATTCCTGTAGCTCTTACAGGTTCCGAACAACTATATATAGAGAATACGCAAAAAGATTTGGAAAAAGCCGTGACAGAGCTGGAAGGAAGAATCATTTTTAACTTTAGTACATTTACTTATTATTATTATAATTATTATTATTATTATTACTACTACTACTACTAGTACAGTTATTGGTAGACCTCAGGGACTTTTCTACAGCTAAAGGAAATGTGCATTTCTTTAGAAATTTTTATAAACAGAATACTGTAGAATATAAATTTGCTTTTCTTACTCGTCTTTCATGTTCGCCATACCAGTAATTCACTGAAGCTGAGGAGTCTACAAATCACCAGCTGAAAGCCACTAGATATTCTATGTTCTATCTCTCAGATACTTGCCTGCAAAATACTGTTTATTCTTTAATATTACATTACACAGACCTTCCCAATAGACTTATTCAATGAATATCCCAGCATTTCTATGAATATTATCCACCCCTGCAAGATCACATAAACATTTTTCAAGAGAAACATATCATGTCAGATAAATATCAACATTAATAACCATTTTGGAATATCAACTAGTACTCTGAAGTACAAATCAACCAAAAGAAAAAAACACAGTTCCCAGCAATTCATATTAGCTCGTCTTCAGGACTGCTATGAGATAAGCAGGTGACACGACTTCTCAGTTGTAGGCACAGCTTTAAAATCTGGATAATTTCATTTCAGAAAACTAACAGGCATTTCCTATACCTTTCTCTGTATTAGCTGTACTTAGACTTTTTTTTTGGTGAAAGTGTTTCTTACACAGATTTTGGGATGATATTTAATTGTTATTAAAACAGTAGTGGAAAACTACTTTGGAATAGAGATGCAAATTTTTTTGCATGTTAATTTGTAGCTACAATCTGTTCCATTTAAACCAACTAGGCATTTAAATGATTGCACTTGCAAACAAACGTAATTAGTAAAAAAAAAAAAAAAAAAAAAAAAAAAAAAACCTGTAAAAATCTGACAAATTCTGAAGTTGACTTTTTACTTGGTACTGCATTGCTAGAATTCCAAAGATAAACAAATTTGTTCTATGGTTGTTCATATTCATATGACAATACACTATTTTAAGCCTAAATATGTATTAAGTGAATTGTGCTGTGCTGATTGCCGAACTACTTGTCATAACAATGCTTCCTTTTATTGTTTTGCATATTCTATGGAGATAATATTGGCTCCTTTCCACACTTGTGCTGCAATAAATATTTGTCTATCATATACATTTTGCTCACAGTTAATTCCATGGCTTTGAATGAGCCTTGTGAACCAGGATGTCTGTTCTCTTGGAATAAACACCCGTGTTTCCACTGGAGTAAATGGATTTCCAGTTTCTTAAAAAGGCACAACATGAAGAAACTTGTTTCACTTTTATGCAGAACATTCACTCTGCAATTAACATACACCTAATTACTAGCGTTTAGAACAAATGCAAATGCTGTCCAATTAAAATTCAAGTTGAGGCTGCAAATGAAACTTCTTATTTTTGTTAAGTTGCAGTAATGACATTAGGTTGCTGCAAAACACAGAATTTGTTTGTTCTGGTACTGTTGCTTTTTCCTCCACCCTCTCGCTCCCTTCCCCCATTCAGGACACTGAACACAAAAAAATAAATTGGAATATATTTTAAACATCAATTAAAGCTGAAAGCCAGTGCCGTTTCATGAACCACACTGTACTAAAGAGAACTACACAAACAGGTATTATGAAGCTATTCTCCTAATTAGGCCATAGAATGGAAAAGATGCACATGAGGAATCAAAGCTACTTAATGTGAAGCTATTTTGCCACTAAGTTTCCAGGCCTCTTATTGTGATATTTAATACAGCCATAGATTCTAGCAATTAAGATTTAGCAGAAGATTAGAAAGCTTTGCTGATCTCTCCCAATTCAAATGTCTTGTTCTCATTCACATCACTATAGATAAACATTTTGCTTCCAGTCAGCTATTTCAAGTATTTAGGAAAAAAAAAGAGTGAGAGAGAAAATCAGGCAAAATGACCTGTAATAGTTAAACACTCACACCTCTCCATAAATGTGAGTTATTTACAACCGTTAAAATTCATGCACATCCTCTCACATACTCACTAAAAGATTGTCCCAGAACTGGACACACCTTTGTGATTTTCCTAGCCATTTAATAACTTTTTCTTTGCAAAGACAGTAAGTTCATTTAGAAGAGAGTCGGCCCCTCTGCCACACATACTACCTATGTTTTATGGCTTTCTTATATGGGGTAATGACATGTTACAAATTCCTCTATAAAATATATTGCAGTGCAGTGTCTGGAAAAGAAAAGCACTCTCAGCACTGAAACATTTGGAGAAGAAAGGGAAAACATATCAAGAAGGACAAATGATTCCAACCTCAAGGGTATCAGCAAATTGACCACCAACATGTTTGCCTGGATTTTATAATAGAAGAAAGCCACATTTTAATTTCAAACAATTATGAAATAATTAAATACAATTAAAAAAAAATTATGCCATGTCATTATGGCAGCAGTGAGCCATTAGGCTAATACTAGATAGTTAAATCAACTTCCATGTATTCAAAGGTGCCCAGGCTTTTTCCAGCTGAAGACATCACTTGGCAAATTCTCTGGAATCTGAAGCCACACAAAATTTACACAAAGTTAGGAAGACTACAGTTGTTTTTTCACAGATACACACACGTTCCCAGAAAGACAGACCTCAGGATTTAGCATTCTGAGCTGATCCCATATGGCAGCTCCATATGGCTGGACTAGCTCTTAAGCTCTCCTGGCCACCATAAGAAGGGGAAGACCTAAAGAGTCTTCAACACTGTTCCTGGAACTGAATTCTGTCCAACGAACTTACTACGACTGCTTTACTACACATCTCTATTACACTGGCAGTGCAACTTTCTGGATTACTTTTTAGATGTTTTATTGTAATACATGGAAGCTACTCTGCTCCACAACTTCAACAGAACATGCAGTTCCATGCATATAGCTTGGTCATACTTCCTTCAGGCCTTCCTTAGAAGGCGAGATTTGAGAACAATCTTGCTCTTGTTCTCCTGTGACAACGAGATGGCTCCTGGTCCATCAATGCTAGACTTCTTCATCCGTACAAAGATGAGGACAAAGACTCATGTCACGGCATTTCACTTACAGACTGAAAATTAGTCTGGTTTCCATTACTTCCATGCAAAGAATATAAAGACCACCAAATATTTTCTTTCTGCTCTCTATGCATTGCATCAATAAGCTCAAAACATCTTACAGAAATCTCATAAACCTATACTCACCCAGAATACATTTTTTTAAAACAACTTTTGTTGTAATTTTGGTGAAACAAAGTTAAATCATCTGAAACTTCTGGATAAGCCCTGGATATGTGATGCCTCAAAACAAGATATCTCCATCAGTTGGCTCACACCAAATAAGGGCTTTTAGAAAAACATGACCTTACGTCCCAGAAGACCATAGGCACACAGTTTGGGAGAATGAGCAGGACCATTACACTCTTTCTCATACCTGTTCTCTTACTGGCCAAAAACAGAATGACAGCCAGCAGCACCAGACCAGCATTTAGCCTCACTGCTTCGTGAAATTGCTAGGTATGGTAAAAGCGAAGCAGAATTAATTCTGCCTGTAGCCACCTTGAGAAAAGTGACTGGCAGAATGACCTCCCTTTCAGTCTCAGAACACTCTTAGTAATGGACAGATTAAAAGAAAAACAACCAAAGAGTTCTGAAAAATATAAAAGGAGTAAGCTTACAACAGAATATTACAGAATGCCACTTCAGAAACTGAAAAATTTTAAAACTAGCAGAGAGTGGAAAGTCTCTTTTCAAGGTTTTTCTGCAAGTATTCAGGTTAAATATTTTACCACTTCAGCTTTCCAAGCGTCTTCTTCATTCACAAACTTTTAACTACCTGCAGGTTGATTAAAAAAATTCTGCGGGTGTGTGTGACAAGTTGAAACTAATACAACATGAAGGTTAAAAATTCCATAATTTTAATACAACCCCTGATTGAGGTGATTTACCATTCACACTATTTTTATTCAATATAAGTTGTCATTTTCCCAGCCCATTCTTACATAGTTCAATAATGATAAGGTTAGCTTTGAAGTGATTCTTTTATGTTAATGACATTCTCCACATGTTGGGTCATACTTCGGGTTAAAGAACTGAAAATGTAAATGAATGCCCATTAGGGTGGGTAATAGCTGATCATTAACTTTATATTTTATTAGATCTGCCAGCCTTACTCATTCTAATTAAAGGACAGTGATTTCTTTTTTTTCCCCAGACACTACAAATGTACCCTTTCAAAGTTAGATGCACGTATTTTTGTAACATTAATTCAGTGGGGTTTTTTTTAGTTTCTGCGTAAAAAATTTTCTAATTTACATCAGTAAATTAATTAGCTGCCTTACAGAAAATTTTCATAGTAAGTAATTTAAGTAAACACACTCCTAATAATCTTATTTCCTTATTTTAGGAAGGAAGGAAGCTGCAGAGTGTTGCAATCTGTTTAAAGCATATGAAGGGCAAAAGCCTGAAAAAAATCCAGGAAGAGATATGAGATATTAGTTCTATTCTTTTAAAATCCTGAAATTATCTTCTATCATTTTTAATTACCTTCTAAAGGAATTGACCGATATTGTTAACACTCATTATGCACAACAATAGCTTACTTACAAGTTTCCATGCCTTCATCGTCATCATCTGCTACAGGTTTATCATATGATTTGTCTATGGCAGCTCTGAAGCTTTCATTGCAGCCTCGTCCTCGGATAATTCGTGGGCGGGGGCGGTGGAAGGGAATATCACCATTGAGAGTCACCTCAGCAACGGCTGTCTGCAGACTTTCTAATGAGCTGGATTTCTTCAGACCTAATGAAGGCCCTACATCTCTGGTTGGGGAACCTTAGTGATTTAGGGAAGAAAAAAAAAGTAATTAGAATTAGTGTAGAGAACTGCATGCTTGATTATGCATATCCATCGTGAAAGTCTTTGGGGACACACTTAACATTATTCACATCATCTCTCAATAATCTGCAGGGAATTCTCAGCAGATTTGTTGGTCTCAGAAGTGAATGAGTATGTCAATTTACAGTCAACGAAACCGACAACGTTAGCAAGGTCTGGCTTTTCAAATCAGTGAAAAGATACCAACATCCATCACTATTATTTTAACAATCTGAATGATAAAAGTAAGCACGGAGCTTTAAACACGGCTCATAAAAACAACAGAGATACAAATCTTACTGCATCAAACAAAATTATTAATTAGTTTTTGTTTAGAGCAGAAAATTTCATTTGTAATAGCAACTGATAAACAGAGAGCACATTCTGGTCATGAATCCTATTGTGTTTAGAGTGACATTCTGGTAAAGTACTCCGACTTCTGGCTTCAAGGAATATGTTTGGTTTAAACTGACCGTTAAAGACTTGCATCAAAATGTTAACAATTTCATAATGAAATAATTCTGAGAAATATCAGCTGACTTGGTGGGATTTTGAGAATTTGTTTATAAAAATCTATGGCAAAGCCCCAGTTAGTCCGGCAGTGCCACAATACCAGTTACCCAGCTGGACAGGACATTGCTGGCTGTTTGCAGGTTGATGTCTGCACAGCTCTATAGCTGGGGCTGAGGGCCCTTACCACAGCTGTATGTTCAGAGGTGTGCCAAGAAACCCCTGGACAGTATTCCTCAAAAATCCTTTCTCCATCCAGACTTGCCTTCTCAGCTTTGTGGACTACATTTCTAGCTCATCTGTTTTTGGATATACAGTTTTAGTGAAAATCAGCTGACAGTTGCACAATTGGATCTCGTAGTTAAAACTGGGACAGATCTATCAGAAAAAAAAAATAATAATAAAATTCACTGAACTTAGAATGATTTTGTTTAAAGGTGCAGAATACTCTTGGCTAGCTTTTGCACAGGACTTGTGCCTGGAGAGAAAGATGAGGTGGGATGGAAGCAGGAAGAGGGATGCTGTACATACAGAAGGGATGCAGAACAGCAGAATAGCAACTCTTCACTGTGTTTATTGCTGTCTCGGTATGAGACGCAGCAAGGCAACAAATGCTTCAATAAATGCTTCCATTTTTCCACTAAACAACTAGGTTGAAATGAAATACGTTTGATCAAATACATTCAAACAGCAGCTGCCAAAAAATTCCCCCTCAGCTGCCCTACCATTAAGATGAATTTGTAAATAGAAACAAAATAAAAATCCTCTTTCCCAGGTCTATAGAATTCCTGCAGTCCGGTTCTCCCAGAGGTCTGGGGTCCTGCCACTTGCATCCTCAGCCAGAAATAAATGCGTCTCAACAAATTAGAAATTTTATCTCGATGAACTCAGCTCCTAGAAGAGGCCACCCTTTTGCTGCAGCCTGTATTGGTTGGAGGGCTGAGGGTCATGACGATGGCTGGGCACAGTGCAGCTGCCAGGGTGAACAAGAGCAGCCATCTGGGACAAGGGAGGGCTAATGGCTTCCCAGCTGTGCAAACAAACTGCTGTCCAGGATCCCCCAGCTTTTGAACATGGCCTGATATCTTGTGCAAGTGTTTTTATGTAACACTCTCTGTGCCAAGTAAAAGAACTTCAGCTTAGACAATATCTTATAAGACTGCCCACTTCCCAGCTTGTGTCACAAACTGCTGTTCTTCCACTAATGTCTGCAGTAGACAACGAATGAGATTTTGTTGTTTTTTATTTTATTTTTGAGGCTGTGTTTTGTTAAAAAAAACCAACAGTCCATGAGACAAGAAAGAAAAATGAATGTAATGGTTCGAAAGGAAAAAGAAGCAGAAAGGGGACAATGGTATATAAACCAGCTGTTTGACATATTCAGTTTCATATACAAAGGGAAAGGCTATCCTCTTACATGGCAACTTACTGTAAACTTCCTTATTCCTGACTCTGCTTTGCTACCTTCTAAATGAAATGCTCATATATCTTTTCCTAATTACTGAGTGGCTCTTTTTGTAAACAGTAATTATAAAGCAAGCGTTTATGTGCCCATTTATGTTCATAAAGGACATTACAAAAATTCCATTTCCTGCTACCCAATACAGACGTTTGTGAGAACAATATTTATTCAAGTTGTGCTTTCCCAGAGGAAAACCTAGATGGGATATGACCTAATGTTCCCTGAGTACTGTATAACTAATAATGGATTACAGAAACGATAGGAATATTTATTGAACTTGTGTGGTCATGAACACAAATGTGAACAAGTTGCAGAATTTGAAAGAGGAAAATGTCCTTTCACAAGCAATTTAAGCACTGCAATCATAAAGCTATACGTGTTTCAATACCTCCACTATCTTCTACGGCCTCTTCATAGCAAGTCTACTATTATCAAAATATATAGCTAAGTCTCCCTGTAAATTGAGTGAGTTCAGAATTTATTACTAGAATTCAGTAGCCAGAAAGTGAGTTGTTTACTCATAATCTAGTGAGAAACTTTCTTTAAGATGCATTTTGTTTAAAATTTATGAGTCACATCAAAACCCTGTTTTCTAAGTACAAAAATGTCAGCATTTTCTTCCAGACTTTACAGCGCTGGTGGTAATCATCAGAAATGTTATCTGCTCAGAACGAGTTCTATTTTGACAACAGAATTTAAAACAGAAAGGAAAAAAAAAAAAAGCAACGAAGGAAAAGAAGACACATCTACCCTAAGCATCTTTATGTGACTGAGGGATGAAAGGGGTTCTTTTATCATCTTTTTCAAATTTGAAGTTTATCAGAAGTTTCATTTCCAACAATTTCATTAACAAATCTACTTTGAGGTGGATGCAGCCATCTGTAGCACAGAAGCACTCCTGTAGCATTGCCTCGCCTCTCCTCCCCATGCTCTGCTTACACGTTCACTCTTAGAGTTGTACTGTATGCAACATACACCAATATCCATCTCGGTAACATGCTTGCTCCACCGCCAAGCACTGCCCCTGCCCACCACGCATGCTCAGCACTGCATGTCCCCCAGACCAGCCCCTGGGCACAGCACCACGCCTGCTTGCCGCATCATGCAGCACCCCTTGCTCATGCACGACATGCGTTGGTTGGATCAGCACTCACATGGCACATGTAGATCCAATGAGACATCCAACACACACACACACACAGACACAACGTTATGTGACGCTACCTGTTCCAAGCCTGTTGTTCTTCCCTTATGCTAACTGTTTCACATCTCATGATGCCTCCCCTTCTCCAACCTTACACACTGCATTTATACAGTGCCACAAATTCACATGGATGACTTGCAAAGGCAAAAACCATGGTGTTAAAGGAAGTAGGAGGATCCCTTCAGTGATGATTTTTAAGAGTTACAATAGCTTTTCTTTTAGTGCTATAAAAAGCACTGTTTTTGTTTCTCTCTAAAGCATAATTTTCACCAACTTTTAGGTTAAATACTACCAGTGATGTACGTCAACAACTTCCCTCTATAAGTCTTGCAAAGGCACAATGTCTACATTTTTTCTTAAAAGACACTAGCAGTGAGTCAATTTTTCTATTTACTAACATCTGCTCCACTATATCTGATAAATTCCTCTATTTCTAGTTCAATTCCTGGAATAAAGGAGGAACATTTTGGCTTGGAAGGGGACAGAAGAGGAACAGAGCAAGTAACTGCATGAAAAGTACTTCAGCTTTCATTCCATTTAATAAAAGTTTATTTTAAACGCACCATGTAAAAATAAATTAAAAATCTCTTTAAGCAAATATTCTGTGGAGGTTTTTAGTTTTGCTTTGATTTTGAGAGAGTTTCAGCCTTTCCTCGCAGTGCGCAGGGAAAAAAACAACAGCTAGAACTATAGTATGCCTGGGTCTCAATAAATGAGCCATGCTCAATTGCTACTGAATATACTTCTAACCTTTAGAATGAACTGTAAACACAGAAAGGATTAGGCACTTCAAGTGAACTACAGAAAGAAAAATAATTAAAAATCTATTATAGTAACTAGCACTGGTGAGTTCTACACTCCCCTTTCCTTTTCAGCCTATATTATTAAACCCAACTTTGACTACAGCAGGGCCTGCTTTTATTTTTCTCTGAAGTAAATATATGCTGAGGTTTCTGGCTTCTAGGATTCATCAAGTCATAGTTCACCACACATTTAAGGTATTTTTTTTCTTATACCAGATAATTTTTAAGCCAAACTACAGTAAGTGGTTTGTTTAAAAACCACATCCATCTTCAGTAATGGGAGAAATGCAGTGTTTATATACAAAACCTGGTTAAAAGCACACAAGATAAATAAAATAAAAGTATAGTAGAAAGTGGTTTTTTTCCTTTTTTTTTTTTTTTTTCCCTGCCACTGAGCTGTTCACAAAGTATGTAACTGCTTAGTCCAGATGGTTACAGTCATGCTCATTCACCCAAGTTGTCTGACGTGTCTCTTTTTGGAATTTAATCCAGGTGTTCACATATAGAAAAACTGCACTCTGTTGATACCACCAAAAGCGCTATGCACTTTTAAACCCAAGTCTCACATTTTGCTAAAACATAGAGGATTTACCTTGTTGTAATCACATCCCATTCCAATAAGTAGGTCAAAAAGAAAATGAACAATAATTTACAATAAATTTGAATTTGATGTGTAACTTTCTGTGAATATTGCTCAGTGGTGGAGTCCCCAAGCTCTGTTTCTTACTATGACCATTAACACAGTTCATGTTTTCACACTCCGATGGTCTGAATCTGTCAAAACATTCATGCATTTTAATTTTGCGTGCTCATTCTCAATTTCTAAAGCTGCAAGTCTGTGACTGTATTCTACAGCATTTTAAGAGCTAGAGGTTTTAGCCGTTTTAATAAAAATTATACTGTTATCAGTTGATTACTTACAACTTCTCAGCATTCCTACATATGTTGTAAAGTGTGGTTAAACAGAGATGCAGTTGTGAATTATTAATCATAAATTCTGCATGGAATGCTCTGTTCCCCAAATCATGCTAAAATAAATAATATTGTCAGGTTTAAAAGGTGAATTGTTCCTAATTAGAGCTAAGTAATGTTATGGTGTCCTCTGGATCTAGCCTAATTAAAACAGCATTTCAAAGGTCAAAAGCTAACATGTATTAATAAATCATAAAGGCTAATAATTGCAGATGGTGCATTATTTTAATTACTAATAAAAATATGCTTTGAAAGCTATTTCTCCTTATCATTGTGTGAAATGTTACAATCAATCATATGTGGAAAAGATTCTATTTACATATTCTTTTGTTCTGTTTCGCTGCCCGGGTTTCAGTTCCAAAGACAAATCAACTTGCACTAATAATCATCATCTCAACTCACAACATGTATCTGATGACCACTTAAGGCAAAGATAGCAGTTTTGGAATTAAAATAATTATTTTCAAGCACTGTGTTAGCACTGTAAGAGCCAAACACCTGACTCTTTTGCAACATCACTCTGAGTTTGAAGCTAGATTTTCCAAGATTTTATTGAAAGGACAAAAATCATGATAACTGAATATTTATGAGTTCAAAGTGTAGACACAGGTGTCTACCAACAGTCAAATGTATGACCTGCTTGAATATGCTACCCCAGATATTTATCTCTACAGAGAATTTTCTTTCTCCTCTACGACTTGATTATTCACAACAATAGAAAGCAGCCATGCAAGTACTGGAATATTCATGTTTTCATGCAATTTGATTGGCAGTTCTGTAATTGTGGTAAACTGCTTTGACCAAGGTTTCTATAGCAACAGCCTTACTGTCAATTCTTACCTGTTTTCTGGTCATCCATTGTACTGAGCTTAGTCTCGTCAGCTACTGTTAAAAGGTAAATGTATAATGGTTAGCCCAGTTAGTGACCATGCCCCACATGCAACCAACGTTCCTTTTTTTGTATATTTTTTTCAAGTTAGGGGGGGCCTTAGCAATGTCATCCTTCATGCATATAAACTGCAACAGTAAGCAAACATTCTGGATAGAAATGGCAGCAAACTAGTAACCTTCATGCAATGTCAGTCATGTTCACATCACAGGCAGGTACAATGTTATTTACACGTTAGCACATCGCAACTAATCAAGACAAGTCAATAACACCAGACTTACTGTCCTCTGAAGAAGTCGGTGAATTAGGGATTGCAGTTAAGATATTCACAAGTATTGTAAAGTAGAAAACCTGATTATATTTCATTATTCTGAGTACGGAATTTTGTGTTTAAATAATCAAAACTCACTGTTTAAGGTTACTAGCTTCCGCACTTCAGAATCTAAATACAATGGCAGAAAAAGAGATGTGCTTGTTAGCATTTGCTTCTTCTCTGTTGTTTTGTCAATGATTAAAAATGATTATAATAAAATGATTATAGTTGATTGTCTGTCTTAGTTGCTGCTACTTTTTAGGGCTTCTGATATAAATACAAAACATAGGTCTCAACCAAAAGTCAGACTAGCTCCATTTTCTAATTCTGAAAGATCTCTTCAAATAATGCTTGCACCCTTAATATCTTCATCAATATCCACCTACAAAGTGAGAGGCTACTAGGGATCTCTAAGGCTAATTGCATTATAATCATGAACTGAGACTAATACTGTCTACCCAGAACTACAGCATGGAACACTTTACATAGGGGTATTCTATGTAGATTGTTAAATGCACCTTTCATCTCCGTTTTAACGAATATGTTCTATATCTATGTATACACATATATACAGAGAACTCTGATATTTAAAGGTATGGACATTTACAAGTGATAAGAACAATGCACAGGCCACTTGGCCATTCACGTTAAGAATATTTTACTTCACACTAGTAGATGTTATGCACAGTATTACTGCACATGAATGACATGTTTGGAATTACAAAATCTGTATACTTACAACATGAAAATCAGGTTCAAACAAAACAATTGAAAAAATATCACTCACTACCTAGATCCATGCTTTTGGATTTTCGTGTTTTAACAAACTCCAACTGACTGGCATCTGAAAACTGCTTTGTACGCTTTTCTGACATGCTCTGGCGTCCAAAACCCTCTCGCTGGAAGGCAAGCACTGGATCAACATCTGGACTAAGAGTGCTGTAGGAAGGGAAAAAAACCATGCGAACATTTATCAAGATCACGCAACCTTTCACTCTGCAGAGAAAAGCATTTATTTAGCATGTGACTTCTACCAATAATAAAGTACACATTTTCAGATAAACCACTTAAAGTAGTCACACACACGATGAATTTGTTTCACTGCATCAAGCAATTCCAGTTAAAGAGAATCACAAATTTCACTTATAAGTTTTAATAAAAGATGTACATATCTGGTGCAAAGCTATGTATATACTATCAGAATATACAACCCCAATATGGGAATAATTTGATAGAGGGAAAAAAAACAATTTCGTTTACCTAATGATAAATCAATATATTCTCTTAATAACAAATGTTAAGATTTTTCTTTATCACAAAATGTTATTTTGAAAAGCATAAATAAAATCTACCCTGCCTGAAACCCACAGAGAATTACCAAAGTTCTTCATTTAAAAACCTTCATAGCATTTTGTGATTTTAAGCCAGCCATGACAAACATGCTAATTTTTTACTCAATGCTCCGTTACAGAGCAAGTATTTGTCACAGTGGTTACACCGCTAAGCTGAACTTAGGCTTTTTGTCCGCTTCATAGAATCATCGAATCATAGAATGGCTTGGGTTGGAAGGGACTTTAAAGATGATCCGTTCCAACCCCCCTGCCATCATTCTTCAAGTCCTTCTTCTGCACAAATCACGTCTTTAGCAAACGGCAATGAGAGTTTCATCATGCCTCACCAGAAGCTTTTTGAAGATAGATTTAATAATATTGATCTGATCTTGGTAGAATCAGAAAAAATGAACAAAATTAGTTCAGCGTGCAAGTTAAACCCTAAGCTTGCCATGTGTCACAACTGCCATACCACATGTTGAAAAAGAAAAAAGAAAAACAAAAAGGAAGAATTCAAGGTCTATTGCAAGATCATTTACTGCAAATAAACCAACTGACAGGAAATTCACAAATGGGTCTTCTCACTCCCAGAAAAGGAGAGAGCCTGAAGGCAAGCCCAAAGAAGCTAGATTTCTACTTCAGCTGGCAGAAAAATAAATCTGAAGTATAAAATACAGGAAAAAAACAAACAAACAAACAAAAAACAGCAAGTACTGCGTGCCACCATTATCTATCCAGGAGGAAGAAGATCTCTCAGAATTCCTTCCTCTGAATGATGTAACATTTCAAGAGAAAAAAGCTAAATACATTGTCACTGAGACTTCTGAACACTGTACACGTTGTACAAAGTATTATATATATATATATTGAATAGTAATGTGTGTATATGTTTCAAAAGAATTATTTTCTATTTTAAGGGCTAGTTATAAGACACAATTCATACCTAGTGAGAAACAGGTAAATAGCAAGTTTCTGCAGAAAATGACTTATACTTTTACATAGTATAATGTGAACATGTTGATGTATGCCACGTACTATAATGTATAGAAGTGTTTTGGAACACCTGGGTGTTAGACAACAATGAAGAGAGGTAAGGAAATGTGTTCAGAGGCATAAAGTACTATAAAAGATGAAAATCACAATCCGCCCTACCAGACAGGGTAGAAGAAATTCAGTCTTGCAGTGGCAGATTTACAAATAATAAGATATGTGCATGTGACAACCATGTAATACTTAAGTGAGAGCAGGATCAGAGTTTATACGAATAAAGTCAATGTCAAGTGCCTTTTGACTTTAATGTTTCTGGCTCTGGCTCATGATGTTTTACATTTAATTGCAGCAACTATTTCAGAGATGCCTGCACTATTTAGCAACGTTTTGAAGCATATGCTTAAAAACTCTGATGAATCAAAAAATAACTATTTAGTCCTCACATGCAGTCCCACAAAACACGGAAGAAATTATCTCCACATGATAGAAAGATAAAACAGATGAGACCAACATATACTTCTAGCCTTTACAGCAGTGCAACTTGTAGCTGAATATGAACCACTGAAGTCTGAAAACGTTTTCTGAGTGACTCAACTCAACACCTTTCATAATCAGATCATAAATGACTTTCCCAAGGCCACACAGGAGTTTATGGCTCACTACTAGTCAGCACTGTCTCCGAAGGCTAGAAAAATGTGGTTTTGGTAAGTGAAAATTTTCTCTAGCAACATCTGTTAATGCAGCTCGCGTTAGTTAAAGATGACCAGCTCCATCTTGCTGAACAAAACGTATCATGAGGCCCTTCCTTCAAAAGGGGAGAATTTCCAACACTATTTGCTTTGGCTGCACGATCCTTTGTTTCATATGAGCCTGCTCTGGTCAACATGCATAAAGCTACTAATAAAGTTAAATATCATTTTCATATAAAAACAGTCTGCGTTTATATATTCATTTGAAGCCCTGAGAACATACTAAAACTCCAAAGTTAAATAAAACATGGAATGGGCACCGCAGGACACGTGGAGAATGGTATGGTCTGACACAGCATCGGCAATTACAAATTCTGGAGACCAGATCCAAACGTTTCTACTGCCACTATGTTTAAAGGCTTTCCTTCTGCTGCCCTTGTCTGCACTTATCTGTGCTCATCACATCTATCTTCCACACAGATTTATTATGAGGATTATTACTTTAAGTTTGCAAAGTATTCTGAATATTAGAGGTGCTACTTAGCACAAAAAAAAAAAAAAAATTGGTTTCTCTATGACATAATAAGATCTCATATGATTTTAGAGTACAAATATCAGAGTCATACGTAGCGTCACCAGTTTTCACATCCTGGTTGATGAATGACCCGCAGGCGTGTTTTAATAATTATAGAACACGCAGATCACAGGAGTTTAAATACACATATGTTGCCCAAAAGTATTCAAAAGCCATCCTGAAGAGATGTTATTGGAAAAGCCAATGAGCACGGAGGAGTAACTAATACCACTAAAAGTGCCTCATTTTAATATTTTTCAACTACATTAACTGAAGACAGAAGGTGAATTTAATGCAAGTCATTAAGCAATGCCAAACACAATTTACTATATTCTAGCATACTTAACAAATAAGGTTTCTGGAATGACAGCTGATCCTTAAAAGAATGTAACCGTCTTCTGACCCTCAATGTTATTAAAATTCCACTTATTAATCCTGTCTTATTGCCCCTTTGTTTTCATAACATTTTCATCAAGGATTAGGGAGATATTGTCAGGCTGGAAAAGCTTACATTTTCTTCCGTGATTCAGAACAGCTGCCATTCTTGTTTGGATAACCCTTCATCCATATTCTTAGTTTTACCCTTTGTGCCTTCCAGCAAAATCATACAATGCACCTTCATTTTACAAGTCTTCCTTCATCCATTAGCAGCAGGAAATTAATGCAACAATCCACTTCTACCACTATTTACTTATACAAATAGAATGTATTCTATAGGAAGGTGCAATAGTCATCTACTCTTTTAACTGCAATTGCATCTGAAGACCTTCAGAATTTCTTATCAAGATCCAGCTTTAAAGGTTTTAAGCACAATCAATTCAGCACTACCTAACCCCTATTTTCTTTACTGTGACTGTCATTTTTAAAGAAGTCTATGTATGAATAGCAAAATGCACTACAGAAACAAATTTAAAAGCATTTGCAGGTTTCAAACGGTCTCTTATTTTATATTTTTTTGCTCATATTCAAATAAAAAAATTCTCTCATCAGTAAGCCCCTATGTGCAGTCTTGAGTACTATTCTACTTAAGCATCTTGGATTTTCAGCTATAAAAGCTTTTACGAAAGACAGGTGGCCTTTTCAAGGGCCCAAACTGCAGTTATGACTTGTCCAAGAGGAGTTGCAACACTGAAAAAGGCAAATGAGGATGCAGAAAAGTAGCTTTTTATACAATCATTAAAAGTGTGTTTAAAAATACAGAGCTCAATTCCTGGACAAAAGATGAAATAAACTAACACAGACCAAAGAAGAAGCTGACAGGCGCATATCAGCTGGCAGGTGCTATCGCTGTTTTATTAAGATACTGCTGACACATTCTTAACAGGCTTGAGAGACAAGAAAAATAGGAAAATTTGTATACTTCACACCATTTGTGGTAATTATCTAGCTTTAAGTAGTGGCAGTGCACAGAGGTGGGCTTTTATTTTGCTATTACTATAGATAATTACAGGACTTGCAAATTAAATTTTAGATCTGTATTAATTGTACTTAGCAGTAAACAGTATATCTTTGCCAGGAACATAAGCAAGTCAATAATGGAATTCAATGCACTTCTCATTAAAAGTCTTTTGTTAAATTGTGTAAGTGTAATTAGAGAGTCAACTTAAGATGCAAAGAAATGACTTTTATTACTAATAAACATGTTCACATTTTTTATGTGAAATTATTATAGTACAGTGCCTTTGCATGACACAAATATTGCTATGATACAGAAGGTATCCTTGTGCATATTAAAGAAAATTTGACTAGTTCCATTAACACTAACAGGCAAAATAAAGAGCTGCTTTGACCTCTAAGCAGATTTTAAAATTACTGTATGTTATTGGGAAAGTCAAGAAAGTATATGGAAGTATTACAAGGCTGCTAAATATATATTGGAATATGAAAATTAAATCTTTCTTTTATAGACCTAGAAATATTTACAGTGAGAATTATAAATTAAATTTTCCAAGTTACTATTTTGTTCATCTCTCATAAATTGAGCATAGCTAGTTAAATTAGTGCTAGCCCAAAAACGTGCCTCGAGACAGCACAAAATTCCAATCTGAATTAAGAAGTCTAACAATCTATGTGTATAGACATTCCTCCTGAAACAGGGGCAATTATATGTAAGAAAACAGTGAAATGTGATGAAAATCTAAATGTGAGGGGAAAATAAGTCATACTAGTAGTAACCAAAAAGTAAACTAAATAAAAAGACAACTGCACTCATCTATTTTTTCCTTTCACTAAGCCATGCCTTACCAGTCTGTCGACTCATTAATTGCAGCTTTAGCCCATCCACCAGCATCAACAGTGCCAAACCCAACGTCATCATGGGAACTGGATGAGGACTGGTCAGAGAGGTGCGGAGGGAGTACAGACAGCCTGTCATCCTCAATAATGACAGTGTCATCTTGGGGCATGTTCACTGTTGGAGAAAGCTGATATTTACCTGAACAATAAAAGGGAAAAAAAATGGAAATGAAAAGTGAATAATGACAGAGAGCACCTTGTATATAAGCACAACTGATAAAATAGGAATCCTACTGATAAGAGTAATAAAATTAGCTATGTCTCACTTTCCATGGATCATCCTATGCAGAGGTCTGAAAAGTAATATACACTGCTTGTACCTGCAGTCTATTGCAAGAAGTCAGTAATCTTTCCTTGAATCAAACACTTCTGAGGAAATGAATTTAACGTGCCTATATTATAAAACCACTACCACAATTGCTTTTATAGTGATCAATATACACACCATTATATTTTCCAGTATTTCGATGTATTTTGATGCATAAGACTGAAGTACAGTTTTCAAGCTGATGAATACAAAGTACAAGCAATTGAACCTATAGAAAACCATCACCAAAACAGACTAGACTGCTATAAAGACTATCAAAAAGAGTAACATTTTCATTGCAATGCTTAGTACCATAATTATGATTTAAACTGAATAAATCAGTTTTTCAGGATATATGCATGAAATACAGAGTTGGGAGAATAGGGATTATATAATTATAATTTGGAAGATGATAGAAAATCTAGAATGGTCACTATTTAAGCTCTTAACATGAAAAAAACAGGTTATTTCAGTATTCAGAGACACTTAGTCAAATGTTGATGTAAGGAAAACAATGATTTGCAAATTAGAATTGTAGAGTTATCTGAGATTATGGCAAATTATTGTGTGATTCCTTCATGCTAGGTGTGCATAATTTTTTTCTGTGAAAGAATCTCTCTCAAAATATTCTTTGCTCCTGGATATTGATGCTTGACTTAAAAATCTCTGTCAACTAAAATGTCTGGTCCTAACACTCACACTACAAACAACGTTATTTCCAATGAACGATCACGACAGTATGTTAATTTTACTACCAGATATGTATCACTTTCTAAAACAATTAGTAAAATTGTCACATTTCACAACAAGAAAAGCACTAGCTGAATCAGCCACTGATCTGACAAGCTGCCGATTATTCTAACACTGTGATGCACAGCAGTAATAACTCACAGCTAATATTCATACTTTATTTTTACTACAGATATGGAAAAGTTGTAAGACTGCATAGAATTAGTGGGAGATGTCTTCCCAGTCTGTTTGCTCCTCCCCGCTTTGTTTTTTCCAGGAAACATTTCAGTTACTGTTATTGCTTTTGCATGCAATTATGGAGGGGGAAAAACTAAACTAAACTAAACAACATCAACAACCAACATAATGAATAATTAGCTAATCACTACACAGCTAGCTAAAATCATCACTACACTAGAGAATACATTTTGTATAGTTTTCCAAAGAGAGAAAAATGGGCCATGACAGGCTTCAAAAGAGATCCTTGAAAAAGATGAAAGTGCTGAAAGTGTCTGGAAGGAAAAGGTCCTGCATGACAAACATTTCATCACTGGCAACCCGAAATGAATGTGTTCAGTTTGCATAACAGCTGATTATTTGCCCAGAAATAGCTTCTTTGATGGACATGTTAATGTTGAGCCTGGTGAGGTACTTCTTTCCAAACACAATGTCTACAAGATTGTTAACTCTGTAGTTAATAATGTCTCCAAAGAACTGATTGAGAAAAGGTATAACCTTATGGCATCCTGTAGATTGAACTTCTCATTTGAGAGGCTACAGTAATTCAGTAACATTTTTAACTTTTCACTGCCCTTCTTTATATCTGACAAGGGTGAAGAGTGACATTTTTAATAGTTGCTTTGGAATTAAGCAGAAAACCCATCTGACATGCCTATGCTTTTCACTGCAGATGAAGCTAAAAGCAGGTGAAAGGCTTTACCTCCAGCAGATGGTTCAACATACCTCAGCAAAAGGCTCAATACGTCCTTTGTAAAGAGCTTAGCTGAAGTGGATATGAAATACCCCTGGAGAAAGCAACTCCACTAGTGTTGTGAGAAACATTACAAAGGAACTTCAAAGAAACTTCAAACCTAGTAATCATCAGTATATTTCACTGATCTGCAAAACCGAGACTTTACTCGAGCTGCCTACAAACCTCTCCAAGACAGTAATTTTCTCTCGGGCTAGAAAAGTGCTATTAAATTTAGAATCTGAATGTACTTCAAGTCCAGTTTTGCATATATTAGTTCATCTTCAGTGAGGTAATCTGTAATAATATGTAGTACTTTGTACTGTGTAATAAGGAAGGAAAATTCTTCCTTTCAAGTGTGTCTCACCACAGGCCAACAAGGCTCAAATTTCTCGTACCAGTTACCAATCTAAACAAGTGTAGCCTAAGGACCCGACAAAAGTATGGGGTAAGAAAGGTTCCCATCCATTTGCTCAGAAAAAGAAGTCTCTAAGCTCCAAAACTGAATGGCTGGTCTCCAGGTCTATGGAACTTAACAGGGAAAATCACGTCGAACAGCAATGCTTCCAACCTGACCATAGTTTGGATGTGAATTAAGCCACAAACGTTAAGTAATTTAAACAAACAAATAAACCAACAAAACAAAACAACAGCATGTAGAGTCTATAAAATGATCAACAAGCTTACTTACATTGAAACCAACCAGCTTCCAAAAGGTCCTTTTAAATCTTATAAATTCATCAAGTTTCATTAATCTGTTAGAATAATTTGGCTTTGACTACACTGCACTGGGAAGACCAACTCATCTGCCCTGATTCTTGTGTTTTTACTATTGCCTTACCTTTAAAGGAAGTCTTCAGAATTCTATAGAGTATCCTTACAATACGTTTAAAACGAAATTTTACTTTGTGAGTGATACTCATGAGCATTTTGATCTTGAAACTGCAGGATTATAATCTGCGGGATTCAGATCAATGCTATGCTTCAAGCTTCTTCCACAAGTACTATTGAAAATAAATAAATTCTGTCACTAATTGCTCCTAAACTTTAAAACACTTAAGAAGAAAATGAAAAATATGTTGGGAACTTCAAGCTGAGAATTGATTTCTGCAACTACAGAAGACAAAACAATAATGATAGAAACAACAAAAAGAAAATAGTGATGGTGATAAGGATAATAGAGATAAGACTTCCTAGAAGAAGGTTACAGAGAATTGTCCAATGAGAAATTAGAACTTCTCCAGATCTTCACTTATTTATTTTTCACTAACAGTTTATTTATTCCCAGCAATATAGTGAGCTACGGCAAAATTTCCTGCAGATATCTTCATCAGTTAATATTCCCAGTTAAATAAAGGTGGGATTGGGAATAGATGTATGAGAACATCTAAGGACTAAATGTCTCCACAATATCTATGCTTTGGATCTCAAGAGAGTGCTCAGAACTGTCAAGACTATTGTAGTAGACTACCACCTTCAGCTCAGATTCCCAGCTGGGGAACTCCATTATGCTTGTAAAGGGTTATTTTCACTTCATTGACACAAACACTCTATACCTCTAGCTAATTTATTTATTTATTTAGTGCTTCCTCCTGATTTCTGTCCAGAAGATAGCAATTACTTATGCAGAAAACAAAGTGCCGCCTGTTGTGTAGTAACTACCTAACTTTACCAAGTTCTTCAAAATGAAAAGCAGATTCAGTGCAAGCCGTTATTATTCTGTGTAGCCCCTAAAAAATAACTTCTGTTTAGTCACCACTAGCAACAAAACCCACTGTGCTCATGAAAAAGTATCAGAAATTGGGTGAAAGAGATAAAAGAGCACTTTGTACTAAGCTGTTTGCTGAGTAAGAATAATTTATTAGAGAGCAGCTATGTATTCACAAGTTGCAAAACACAGGAGCATGATGGATAATATACAAGAACAGTGTATCAGAAGAAAAGACTTGAATTTTTAATCACAGAGACAAGCAGACTAGCACAACACAGTTGCTGCTTTGAATGTACTATCATCTTGCAACCTGAACATATTAAAATAAATAAATAAACCTAAGGGTTTATTAAAGCTATTAAAGCTAGCTAACTCTTGGGAGAGAATACCTGCATTGCATACTTCCCAGAATACAGGAAATGCTTCTGTACATATAGAGAATGTATTCCTTGGATACACAAGCAGGTATTTCCTCTCTTCATCAAAAAATTTCAGTTAAATATCACGCAGAAATGTGCAAAAGCATCTATAAATTAATAGCAATAATCGTCTGGAGAGGTAGCTTCTCGTAAGAGTCATGAGAAAAATTAAGAGATTCATGTTGTCTTTCTCCAGTGAGCAAATATAACTTGACATAATTTAAATCACATTCTAAAATTGATATTTTATTCCCACTCTCGTAGCAAGGTTCGAACCAGCAGTTCTGCTGTCAGTTATGGATTGAAGGAGTAAAGGAAACTGTTTTAAAAGTATTCACTGAAAAGTACATGATGCATATTTAAAAGAAACAAAACTAATTTATAAGTTTTGTTCAAACCTTGAGGAATGACTGCAAAGAGCAGGCATTTTCCAGACCTTCGGATTATCACTTTTGAATGCTCTAAATTGGGAAGGAAAAAACTTTAAAACCACTGCTTTTATCAAGTAGCAAAAGTAGCAGAAAGCGACACTACCTCACACATGAGATCAAACTGGGACTACCTTGCCACTAGGTATCAGGAGTATTAAAGTTTGCATAGTTCAATCCATTGAGGACTATGTAGAAATGCACCAAGTGATTCACATGGTTCCTTAATACTGGGAGAGGACTTAAGGGAATAAGCACTACAAAAACTGGTTCAAAAAGCACTTTTTTATTGTTTTTCATTGTCAGAACCAGGATGGGGAGGGGCAGACCTGTGTATTTAGACTGTTCTTAGAACTAATCTTTGCTTTTAGGCCAATTTTCAAGAGAGGAGGAAACCTTCTAGTGGGTGATGTAACACTCCATATACCTGCTTAGGAAAATAAAAGGAGTGCTGAGATTTTTTTCACTATAAACGCTAATTCAGGATGTTCATTGGATAATGTTTGAGCCTTAAAACTTCAGCTACACTGAAACAAACCACTTTATATACGTCTCTGCCAACAGGTAACAATACTGCTCTGTTGTACAGCACCACAAGAAAATATGAGTGTAGTAAAAGACTGTAAACAATGTGCTTTTAATGTAGCGGTACTGATTCATACAGAAAGATTAGCAAAATAAAAAACTGACTGCTCTCTGAAAGCTGAGTTTAAAGATGACAGTTTTGTGAAAGAGCCGTGATTGCAGAGGGGGAGTGAACTAGTCCTGGCAAAACCAGTTTTCAGTTACACCAAAGCAGACCATATTTACTATGAGATTCAGGCACAATTTGACCTTCAAGTGCTACCAAATAAAGCATCAATGGATTTAAGTCACAACCTACTTTAAATCAACTTTCTACATAGTTCCTATTCTCTGAAACCAAAAAAAAAAAAAAAAAAAAGAAATGATTCAGAGGAAATCAAAACATCTATTTCAGGTTATAGAACTAAGACACAATGCAGGATGGATTTTTTTTCCCCCATCTATACATTGTAGAAGTATCCAAAAGCACTAGATTTTAAGAGCTTTTGGAAAGATTTATTGTCTTGTTTAACATATGTTATTGGCTACCAGTAAAGGAGTGCTACCAGACTGATGAACCGCTAGTTCAATTTGGTGTGGCAAATCATGAGTTTCTTTGATGTGGCAGCACGCTGCATTGTCTGAAGTATGTGTACACAGACTCTCTTGGCTTCTTCTCCCATCACTGGACAAGGTGTTTAAGCGATAATGCCTTAATGATTACAGGAGTTGGACTTTCAAATCCTCTTAAATACGGATGGGAAAAGCGGAAGATAGTGCTTTGCAAGTATTTTATCTAAAGCCCTGACACCACAAGAACTAGATTTGTTTTAGGGAAAGTACCACTAAAGATCATTATACTGCTCCTAAATTTTTTTCAAAAGATCTGCATTTTTTGAAATTTTTTTTTTTAATAGGTTGGGACTTTCAGTGGAAATGCTTTATGCTTCCAGGATTCTCTCTCCAAAGTTCCACAAGATGTAAGGCAATAGAATAGAACATGATTTATTTTTAATTACTGTTGGCCAAATGCGCCAAATTAAACAAAAGGTCAAACTGATGAAATATCTTGAACAGCAAATTTGTAGATGCTCGTGGAGTTTAGAAACTGTGTTACTCTGTTACTGCTAAGATGCAACAAACCTCAAATTTAAAGAATTTTAAAAAATTAAATCAACAATCTCAAAGCACAGCGTAGGGTACATACTAATTGTTGACTAGAAATTTTTCTAAAGATGTAAGTCAATCTTAACCATTCCAAACTAAATTCACTTTTGCTTCATATCAAGTTTGTAGCAGCAACTTCTATTGTCAACTATGTGTCAAGCACACTAAAAAGAGTCAAAGATGTAATGGTCATTTGTTCGTTCAAAACTTGCAACACAAGGAAGCAATTATAGCATCTTATATCAAGTACTATTTTAATCAAACTGCTTTTTGTATTCTAAATTTGAAAATCCTTTCCAACTCATTCAATCTCTGTCAGTGAATCCAACCGCTCCTGTGGAAAGAAAAATCCTTATTACCCAGCTGTGTACATAGGAGGCTGAATTGCTGCAGAGCAACTGAATTAACCTCATTATCCACTGGGCCCATGCAAATGGCATGGGATAGAACCTATGAAACGGATGCTTAAAATTAGTTAAGAGGTTTTAAAATTAGTGTCCTGTGTAGCAAAAATTCGAACAAATTAGTAAGATACCCTAATAAGCATAAACGGGTACAAGATTTCCTTGTTTATTTTTATGCTTCCATGTGACTAAAACAGAGAAGAATAGATGCTGGAATTATAAATTTGTTACAGAAGGTCATTGACTTTTCATTATAATGAAGACCCAACATAGAGTCTAGGCCAACCAATAATTTCTGCTCCCAAATCAGACACTGAAAACCATGGTAGACTCTCCTATGATTTGTTCTATGAACTGCCATGGGATATGAAATTCACTTTATAAATACATTTATAAAGGTTCTATGAGAACCTTATAGTGGTCTTTCAGTAGCTGAAAAGGCCTATAGGGAAGCTGGGGAGGGACTTTTTATAAGAGCATGCAGTGATAGGACGAGGGTTAATGGCTATAAACTGGAAGAGGGTAGATTTAGACTAGATATTAGGAAGAAATTCTTCACTGTGGGGGATGAGACACTGGAACAGGTTGCCCAATGAGGTTGTGGATGCCCCCTCCTTGGAGGTGTTCAAGGCCAGGCTGGATGGGGCTTTGAGCAGCAAGGTCTAGAGGGAGCTGTCCCTGCCAATAGCAAGGGAGCTGGAACTATATGATCTCTAAGGGCCCTTCCAACTCAAACCATTCTATGATTCTACGATCTATTGACTTTTTTTTCCTCACACTGCATATCCAGAATACTTGCGTAGAACAATTTTAAGGTACATTTTAGGTTGGTCATGACGAATTCCATATTCCCTGGATCCCACATAAGTAGCACATTAATCACCCTTCCATGGATTGCAGAAAGGATGAAAACATAGGACATTTAGCAGAGCTCATCTGACTCACCCATGATCCTGCTCAGTGCAGCATTCCTTGTAGGCGACTCGCTGAGCCCCTCGATCCCACTATACAGGGAATGGGAAATCCTCCGCTCCCTGTCGTCCAGCAGTGTCTCTATGGGCAGCTCTGGACCAGAGGGGCTCCCAGGTGACTCCAGCTGCACAGAGAGAGAAAAATTAGTGCTGAAAGTGTATTTAGCAGCATGGGGGAACTATAACAACTTGCCTAAGGCCCAGACCTGTCTGGGCACCAAATGAGCTAGAACTTCTCTCCCTGGACAAATATAATTTGCAATGACAGCTCTGCTTAATGACCAACTTTGTAGGCCACTTTACACTGCACCTCCTATGGCGGCCTGTCAAATTTCAAATCCTTCAGCAGAAAATTGGTGAAAAAAAAAAAAAAAAACATTGCATTTTGGTGTCTCTGTTGCAGAATTTCTTAAACAGACAGTTTGGGCTTTTTTCAGTATTAACGACAGACAGCTGGGTCATCCTTCCCATATTGACAGCCTGTCAGAACAAGACTTCTGTCAGGGCGCAGAGGAGGAACTCCACTTGGAATTGGGCTGCCGGTGCTTTTTGAAGTGGTGCAATTTGCTTTCAAATGTAATCATCACGAAAACCCCCATGAAACTCCACCACACATATTAGCAACCAATACACAAACACTCACACCTTTTATAACAGAACGAGCTTCACATTAACTTTTAATATACATTTTTTTCTATTCATGATGAGTACCCTGCCATTCTTGTCTGCAGAGTACAGGGATCTTATGTTCTTCTTTCAGCCCAATCCCTGGCACTGCTGCAGCACTCTGCTAGAGCCACTAAAGTCACCGGGGCAAAGCCTCTGGCTGCCTTCCACCAGAGCAGTTGGGTCTGGGCTCACCAGCACCCCAGGCAAGAAGGCAGACCCCCTGGGCTGTGCAAAGGCCAAGGAAGCAGGTGGTGCAGGAAGGGATGGAGAAAGGCTGCTTGGCCATGTGCACAGAGGAGAAAGTTGCACGCACAGCCTTTTCCCCCTCCGAGGGCCTTCCATCAGAAGGCTCCTCCACATGACTTCCCAGTTCAACCTTTATTTGCAGAACCTGATCATCCTATTTTTTCCTGCACGCACTTCTCAGATTTTTCAGCAACAGAGGAAAAATTATGTTTTCCCCAGAGAGTCACAGAGATCTCAGTGGGAAGCAAACCCATGTGCAGCAAAGAAAGAAAACAATCTGACATCATCTAGCTGGATTTAGACACTCCATTAGCTAAGGGCACTGCCAACGCAGCTCCTCAGAGCAAGGCAAGCAAACACCAGCCAGCTGACAGGCCCAGCTTGATTGTCGGTGACCAGAAACCAGCTGAGGGGATAGAAGGCCACTCACCTGGCCCCTCACCATCCAGCTTCCTGTCTGTAGAGCTCTCAGCTCACCTGAGCTCTAGCACCCTTCTGCTGACTTGGTAATACTATAAGAGCTTCACTGAGAGCATTAAACCAACTGAATGCCACAAACGGCATCCAGCTCTATTAAAAAGTAACAAATCCAAAACCAGATATGTTTTGCGTGGTAATCATACGAGCTTACACATCAAATCATTGCCTGTTTTCACCAACGCGCCTTTTACTATTGATGTGCAAAGTTAAATTCTAAGAACAACATGCCTACACAAATCCCACAGCATATATTTTATGTGTGCTGAAATACAGCAGGGACCACAAGATACTGAGCACACAGCATACTCTTTGAAGCCACTGGGAGTGCTTATTTCACTGGACTGGCCTCTAAATGAGCATAAGAGGAGTAGTTCATAGTTTCCTGAATTATAATAACAAGAAACATGTTTGTTGTGCTGCTGTTTCTTTTTTTTTTTCTTTTTTCCTTCAAACAGCTGCCCATTATTAATCACTCTACCCACATTTCCCAGAAGACTAAGAAAAGTATGCCATGAAAGATTTCTAAAAATCTGTTTGCTGGGCTGAAAAGCACTCAACAACAGCCTTTGCGGGCAGGCTTTGAAGTCAGCCCGATGGACGAACAATTTTTGACATTTGGCTGCTGCGTGTGGCCACGTACACTGAGGGGGTGGAGATTTCCAAAATGCCGCATTCTTGAGTCGCCGAGACCACAATTGGAGGTCGCAGAGTCTGTAAAAATTATTATTTCTGTTCAAAGCCATCATCTGTTTAATATAAATGAGATATTTAATGAAGTTCCAAATTGTAGACTTATCTTCCCCCGTTTGATAAGCACTGGGGAGATTTACTGCATCAGAGGGTCAACACAATTACAATTGGAGGCACGTCAAGCTGCAGGAGAATAATAAACTTGCAGTGCAAGTGAATTAGACTCAATAAGGTTTAAATTGTGAAATGAGGATTTGTTTTATTAGTTTTTTTAAATTGCAGATTACAACTGACAGCTTTACTGAAAAGTGAATTAAACAATATTTGTAGTAAAGAAATCTAAGGCAAATTCAAAAAGAGTAGGAACGCTAAATTTTGAAAGACGGGAAAAAAATACAGATTTTACTGCTTGAGAGCTTAAATCTGCATGATAAATATATTAAATGATAAACTAACCTTTATTTCACTGCCTTTAAATAAGGTATGAAAATATAAAGTGCTTTGGGATTTATCTCCCCGTGCTTTATTGACATAACAAGTGTCCAGCTTTTCATGAGCCATATCACACAGTCTTTTTTTCATGGGACAACCCATCAAATTTCAAACTCATTTGTAGGAAGGTCTTAAGAGATTTTCAGAAAGATACTCCCAAGAAAAGATCTCAGAATCAGAGAAATATGTAGAAATTTCCACCTGATAGAGTAAGTACAGGATAAATAAAAGCAATAGAAGAGCACTGTGTTCAAATGGCTGTGTTTTGCAAAGTAAATCATGTATTTTACCATTTTCAGGAGGAAAACTTTTCCCAAAGACAGGAATTACACAAGTGACATGCACCAAGAAAATCTTTTCCTTGCACTGCCAATAGGAAGTCTATGTAAGAAAAACACATTTAATTTGGAAACTGTGCTGTGGGCAAGACAAAGAGATCAACAATCCAAAGTAAGATTACAGCTGAAATAAAGAGCTGCTCCTCCTAATGCATTTCTAATAAAAGCCTTGAATTACACATTCCAGCTTCTTTCCTTAGCTGATATTAGTGTTAGTCAGTATAATTTAATTTAACTGATAACAATTTGATAATATAAACAAAGATGTATGAATTCCTGACCTTCATTAAAGGCTCAGCTAGGAAACAAGCCAAGCAGCAAACTCACCCCTAGTATGTTTTATCAGTAGCCACCCTAGCAGCAGCACTGCTTGGTACAAGAGTTCAGAGTAAGGGACTAGTTGAGGTTGGACAGATCCTCTGGAAACCATCTAAGTCCAGCCTCTTGCTCCAAGCTATGCTCAGTGAGAGCAGGTTGCCCTGGGACTTTTCCAGCTGGGTTCTGAATACCTCCAAGGATGGGGACTCTACAACCTCTCTGAGCAACCTGTACCAGTGCTTGATTGCTCTTCCAATAGAAGACATGTTTAAAGAGTTTTCAGTTTGTACTCTGAGTCTTTTATCCTGGCACTGGATACCACAAAGAAGAACTTAGATGAGACTTCTTTACTCCCCCCACCATGGATTCACAGATATTAATAAGACCCCTTCTAGCCTCCTCATCTCCAGGCTACACAGTTTTTTGATCTGTGTCCTAGCATTTATCTCTAATAAGCAATCATATTAGTCAAAATACAAGCAAACCTTACATACTGCAGATTGCCTGCAGTCCTTTTCTCTCCAATCTCTTAAAATAAAAATAGAAATAACATTCTTTTTCTTCTTTTTTTTTAAATAGAAAAGGTCTTCACCCTGGCCTTTTGTCATTCAGATAAGAACCAGCTGTTAGCTAAAGCACTATCTGTACTAACTAGCCCAGCTGCTGCTTATCTAGATGATAAAAGGACTACTAATGCAGTGCCTTTTACTTAAACACCACCATTCACCCTATCTAAAGTTATGCACATAAATATAAAAAATAATTTTACATGCGAGAACATTGCCAAAATATTCAAAGCATAAACAAACTTTTTTTTTTTTTTTTTTTTTTTTTTTTTTTTTTTTTTTTAAAAAAAAACAATAATTTTTTTTTTTTTTTCATTTGGAGAGTAAGTTATCCAATTTCAGGCATGCAGGCATTATGGGTTTTAAGAAGTCAGTATACAAATTTGCTAAAATTTATGCTGCATCCAGGGTTCTGAAGCTCTTTCTGTCACACAAAATCATTCTTCAGGCTTTTTTTTTATCCTTTCTTATCAGCATACTGTGGCTAATATGATATCCAAAACGCTTCATCTTTCTTTTTCAACAGATAATTTTACACTACTACTAACCAATATTAACTATGGTAGAGTTCCCACATTACAGAGAAACTTTGCGAGATGGGAAAATGTAGGTAATAGCCAGTAAGAGGTCAGTTTTGACTTATATGCACAAACATGAATTATTAAATGTAAATTTAATTAGTATAATGTTTCTAAGAAGTGTTGCATTCTTGTTTTGATAAAGCTAAAAGTGCAGCTTCACAAAACATAGTTAGATGGTAAGTTACTGAGGAGGAACCTGCGTCAACCTTGAGCTTGTAAACTGACAGGGATAGCAAATGATTAAGGGAGACAAAAAGTAATTCATAGTAAATAGGCAGAGGTTCAGCAGAATGGAAGACACAATGATGTGATGAAATAAGTAAACATATTTATATTTCCCTCACTATTTTGTTAATAATAATTATCTGGAATTCACACATCAAAAAGGCTGCTAGAAGACTTTAACCTGACTGTATTAGAAGCTCAAGTACAATGTGCCACAATTTTAAAAAACTCACCAAAACAACCCAAGAAATTAGGAGAGAGATTAATTAATTTTAAGCAGCACCCTTCAAAGGATACTCAGACTGAAGATAAAATGTTCTTCGGGGACATCGGGCATGTACCCAGGGAATCAGTGGCACTACTCAACAGCAGATGAGCAAAAGAGATTCTGAGGGATAAATCCGTAGTAGGGAAGCTCAGTGATTTCTGTGCATCTGTCATTACTGTCAAAGATACAGGGAGATTTCTATACCTGACCGCAGTCTTTGTAGCAAATAAGACAAAGAACCAAGGTCAACCAGAAGAAAACACCCAGGAAACGTTAGACCAAATGGGTAGGTAAGAAGTTAACATGTCACCCAGGTTGGATGGCATTCTCCCACGAGCCCCGAAGGAACACAAATGTGAAATTGCATAACTGCTGGCCAAAATGTACAACATACTATTAAGAATGGCTGTGGTGCCAGAGGACTGGTGGTTGCCCATACGCCTAGAAGAGATCTTGGGAACTACAGACCCAGGAGCCTGGCCTTCAAGATGAAATGATGGGATCTACAATAAAGAGTAAAATCATTGAGAATGGCTGACACAAGTTTGTGAGGAGGCAATGCTGGTCTGTCAGAGGAAATCCTGCTGCACTGACATGCTGGAGTTGCACAAAGATGCCAGTAAGCTCTCCAAGTTCTCTCAGGCTATAAAACAGACATAATACATTTGCATTTTCCAAAAGCCTTTCCCATAGCTTCATATCAAAGGCTTTAAAGAAAGTAATTTTTCACAGAACTGGACTAGGTTTTCATTTGCTGAATCAAAATCTGGCTAAAGGACTGAAAGCACAAATCAGTCTTCAGGATGGAGAAGAGTCAGCTGTAAATTCCCCCAGGGTTCCAGGCTGGGAACAGCTTAAACTGATGAGCAGCTTTATCAATGACCCGGAGAAGGGGCTGAACAGTGAAATTGGTGTTTGGAGAAGATATTAAAGATTTTTTGATAGTTAAATGAGCTCCAGGATGACTTCACAAAACTAATCCAGTGAGGAAAAACAAATAAACAAACAAAGCATATGAATTTAAAAGTAAGTAAGTAATGTATTAAAGGAAAAAGTTATGCTGAATGTTTTATACTGGAAAGAATAGATGTTTGCTTATTTCCTTTGTTTTTCTTTTTATAATGAAACCACTCACTTGAACAGTTTCTCGTACTAATCTGCCAATTTACTTAAGCAGTTGATTAGGTGATAAGGTCCTTATATGGTCTGGATTGATGACTTTCTCCACTTCGAGGTGCACTCTTTTCAACTCAGCAACTGGAGCAAAGATGAACCAACATGCAGAAAAAAAATTGGAGATCTGCAAATCGTTTGCAAATCTTCTTTTCAGGCAGGTCTGGCATGACATTATTTCTGTCAAAAAGGTGAGACAGACGAGCAAAACCCTTGAAATCTCCCATTTTGAGGAAAATGGTGATGTGCTCTCTCTTAATGGCAGACAAGTGCTGACTGCGTGTGACATGAACAGAGTGCCTCTAAGTAATCTGCGCCTCTAAGCTGTCCAGGTTGAAGGACTGAAAAGAGCAGGATTCCGAAAGTAACAATTACCTTTATTTTCTTGAATCAGCACATACTGCCAGCAGCTGCACTCATCTGGCTGACAGTCATGCCTAAGCGCTGCGTACGCATTATGGTGATACAGCCAGCAGCTGTTTGCCCATACAGGCTAATTGTCATAATATCACTAATTAACTGAACACACTGCAAGGAGCTCAAGTGTTTCTCCTTAAATCTTAGGCTCCTCAGTAATTAAAAAAAAAACTCAGCAATGAGTTAAAGACCCAAAAAGCTGATGGCCATATCCTGTGAAAACTGACCTGTTACATATTGGCCATATGTGATTATCAAGTCAACACTATTGTTATTTTATTTTATTTTATTTTTTTTTTGCCACTGCCCACACAACTTTGGAAATATAGTCTCTCTGCTTATATAGGAAAGTTTAAGTGTCATCCCACAACGCTAATCACAGAGGGCTAGGCTGGAAGTTGTAAACGTAGATTTGAACTGATTTGAAAGGAGTAGATGGAACCTTAGATATATCCAAACCCCATGCTAAATGTTAGAAAAATGTTTTTGTTACGCTAATCTAACAACATCCATCAAATACTCACTGTGTGATTTGTTCTGGAGTGGCTGAGATATTAAATAAAGCTTTGCAACTTTTATAATAGTGCAGTTTACAGAGGAAACTATATTGCTGTGCTCTATGTAGATGCAGCGCATACAAGAAAAATTCTAATCCACAGCCTTAGCTTTGAGTTCATTCATAACTACCACTCACTCCACGCTTTTATCAATATTTACTACAAGATAATTCACTTGAAAACCTGGATAAGTTATACTGCATCTCCTGGTGAGTCAGTGAAAACCCTTTTGACAGGCAACCCTTTGGTTCAGTAAAACCACAACAGCATAAAAATGCTTTCTACCTTCTGGGAAGTTTGTGGTCTCTTTTGAGTTTACAGTTATGTCAGAGCTGATGATGTAAATGATCCCCTCACTACTTCTCTGAAGACAAGATAATATGGTTAGGGTGTTTATGTATGCTTTCATTGTTACAATAATTGCTTTGGAAGTCTATAGCATGAGAACTGTTGAAGTTGCATGAGAATAATGCTGGCACAAAAAAGGAGTATCAGAGGCAGCTGCACTACATTCTGAAATAGTTTCTCAAGCTAAGTATGGAAGCCTAAAGAAGACTTTGTGACCAAAAAATAAGCAGCTCGCCTACAGCAGAAGGGAGGTGGCTGTCCCTGCCTTTCTCAGCCAGCATCCAGGGACTCAGCCATCCTCCTTTCTAGACAAGAATCAAACTACAAAAGGAATCAAGGACACATGAAATTTTTTGGTCTGAGCAGAAACACAAAGGGACAGTGCTCTGTAGAACTACAACGTCAAACCAATTCTCCCCTCCTCACAATGCTTAGGGCTGATTATGAAAATGAACATTAAAAATAAAAGAACTTAGTATTCATATAACTTTCTTAAAATCCAGTTCAAACTCTCTTTTACTCAAGAGAAAGGAAGAGTTGCCCATCTTTCTCAAAAGGACTTGAGTTCATTTTGCAAATGCAAAACAAATACCGGACTTGAAACCTCACTGGGGAAAAAGACAAGCAGGGCATTCTTTTGTTTTTCTTTTCTTTTTTCTTTTTTTTTTCCTGCTTTTTTTATCAGACGGGCAGCAAATGTTTTTATCATCCAGACGCTGAACATAATTCTTTCTTGCATTGGCATCATCACCCCTTGTACAGATTCCACAAGCTAAATTCCCCTCTGGAGATGCTTGGGGCTGTTCCACGGCAGGGAGAAGAATTCCAGGAGGCAGAGGCCTGACCTTGGGCTGCAGTGCGGCACCGGCCATGTCACCGGAATGGAATGGAATAAACAATTCTGTTGACAAAGCACTGAAGGGAATATAATTGGGCTCCGTTCCACTTAACTGTGGTTCTGCAAGACTAACGAGAGTGTAAGCTATTTATTTTTGTCAGTCACATGGGCATATACAATCCTGAATCAACACAGGGAAGGAATCAATTGAACAGGATCTTTATTATTGCTATTTTGAGGTGACACTTTGGGGGAACAAAACTTCTGGGGAAAAAAGAGAGGCAAACCCATATGAAATACCAGGTAAAATAAAGAGTTGTGTAAATGTAAAGATTTCTTTTTGTCTTTGAGAAAAGAAAGTTAAAACCCTTTTCTGAAGAACAAGCTAGTGAAATGTGTGACAGGATCTGCCTGTGTGATGCTTTTCCTCCTAACCTACAAGCTCTTGAATTTGCCTCCAGACAGATGCCATGTTTTTTGGATTTTTTTCCTGATATTAAAAATCTTCACCAAGACTGTATACCAATCTGGTAGCAGTTACAGGAATATTCTATTAGAACACCTTATGTACCAGTGTGTCTAAGAAATTAAAACTGCTGAGCTAAGCACAGTTTAGACAGACATGGCCAATATGTGATGCTCCCTGGGAAAACAATCATCACTGCAAGCCTCAGCTACACAATGCTGCTCTCCAGAGGGGTCTCAGTCTACACATGCATTATTTGGGGGCTGAACTACCTGAGCATTATGCTTATATATGGTCTTCATGTAATATACGTAAATAATATTAACACAGTTTATCAATCGTATATAAGAATAATAATATCTTGTTTAAATCCTTACAATTCCTAAAAAAGGAATTGGGGTTTAATTCCCAAATGGCAAGAAAAAATTCTCTCTTTGCTTTTCATTTCACTGAAGTCTGGGCCTGCAAGACTTTCAGAAAACATTCTTCAACACTGCCAGCTCAGCAGGTAAATAGTTTTATGTCCATGCAGCTTGTGCCTTCAGCATATTAAAATACGCAAACAGTATTTACACCGTATTTCCCTTGGCTGAATGGGATGACAGCAAGTATTCCTGAGAATAAATGGTTACCAAAAAATTATTTAATAAAGATGATCACTGTACTGATAATCGCACATCAACACTTTTCCAAATCATGATGGCTCATCTCACTATCTTATAAAGGTGTTAGGAAATGCACAAAACCCACTAAGGTAGGCTCAGACAGGTACAGTTTCCCACCCTTCTGCTGATAAGAACCCATCTCAGTGTATTTAAATCTGATTCTAAAATCATTTCCTTCATTCAGAGCATAAATACTGTAAGCTGTGCCACTTTTGCCAAATGATTTCTGCAAAAAAAAATTACATAAATATCAAACAGATGTAGGGCAGAAGATTATTCTTAATGTGAATGATCAGCAATACTAACAGATTTAAGGAGCTGCTCCATTACGTTTATAAATACTGTCTAGATACATTTGTCCTAGAAGACTTTAATTAGAATTAGAAAGAACACTTCCCGTGCCCTTTCTAGAAGAAAAAATTTAAACACAGAAATAGACTAAAATATTTCTTCCTATGTAGAAACATGCAAAATACACCTGAAACTGGCTTGAAATAAGAAAGTCTCCAACTGAGAATCTGTATCCTCTGGAGTTCAGAACTCTTGCTAACACAGGACATTACCAAATATTTAAAAGGTCAAAATTCTTTTGACACCAGGTGAGAAACCAGAGAGCATCCAAACTGGTTTTCCAGCAGTGTGTGTATATGTATTAAAGCTAAGCATAAGCACTCAGTCAGGAAAAGCTTAATACTTTTAGAGAAACTGGTGTCTTTTTCAAACAAGAAAGCTGTTTTTCAAATAAGAAGCTATGAATTGGAATTTTTTAAAGATCGATTTTACACATTAAAAAGTAAACTCTGCCCTTTCCCCCTAGGCAGGATCTGCAATACTAAACCAATTTGTGCACATCATCTTTGAAGGATGATGCTCAAGGAAAAAAAAAATCCCGATAAGACCTTACTGGGGTTAGCAAGAGTGACTGAATGACTTTTAGATGTCTTAAGAACAGATGTCTCCCTGATCTGCCATTCAGCAGCATCTTATTTAACTCAGTACATTTCTCTAATGCATAAAAATCATTTTGAAGTCTAGCTCAGTCCTACACAGCATCTGCAGCCCTTCTCAGTATCATATGTCCACAGATTTCTACTAGATAACATTGTTTATATTAATCTAGAAGGTAAAACTTATACGAATCACAAAAACATTTGAAAACATCAACACATTAACACAGCACTGGAGGAGACCAAAGCTGCAAAGAATATCAGAAAAAGAACCACCACTGAGCCCTGACTTCAGTGTTTTGTACTTCCCTGCAACGAAGGCCAAGATACAACATATAGAAAATCAGAAATAACAGAATTATTTGCATCTAGTTTTGAAGAATCTTTAAATGGAACTAACTGCTTAGATAAAACGTAGTAATGAAATATATAAGCTTTACTCTTCAATTAAAAATATTCAAAGTGACAAAGAAGCAAGTCAACTGACACTAAGTCTATAAATGAAAGATTCAATAGACCTGCATTAAAACCTTCAAAGAACAAAAATCACATAAGCAGTGGGATGCAATTACAAAATCAATGTAGTTTTATTCAGTGTTTCCTGTTATCCATTGATGAAAATACTCAAAAGAAAAACTTTATTGATCTGATAGTAAGGTTAACATGTCTAACACTGAAATTCAGATCATTTTGTAATTCTCTCTTTCTTTATCTCCTCAAATATTATTTTCCTAGTCTCAGAAGAAACAGGACATATCCTATAAAAAGAAATAACTTAGAAGAAGTCAAAAATCCCAACCCCAATGTCAGAAGTGTATTACCTCATTGCATTTACTTATTCGCCTTGCCACAATAAGCTGAATCATTCCTCATTTGTTTCCTTCAGTGGACATGGATCTTCTTAAAGTTTCCATAGCATCTTGATTTGTTTTGCCCAGTAATGATTCTCCATTTACCGCTATTAGTTGATCATTCACTCGAAGCCTGCCATCCTAGAAAAGGAAAGGTTATCCCCGGTCACACAAAATATGCTAGGCAGAAGTGCAGTCTGATGGAGAGAGGAAAAAAATGAAAAAGAATCAAGCAACTATACTAAGCACTAACAGTTTATAGCCAAGTGGACACTGATGGAATAGCTTCTATTGCAGTCGTCATAGGAAATGTCTATTCCAATCATTCATAGATTTGCAATTCAAGCCACTACCATAATCTGCTTGAATAAATAGCATTCTAATTGAACTGTACCAGAGAGTGCTTGTGTCCTCCCTAGAATCTTTAAAAGCTGTTAAAATCATTCAATACTAAACAACACTTTTTGTAGAAATCGAAATGTTACCTCCAATGGCACAATTCAAAAATGTTAGTTAAAGTTTGGACCTGTGGTTATTTTCAAAATAGCGTAATTATAGAAAACAGAAGAAGACAAAGCACATAGATGTTCCTTCTTACCTTGGACGCTGCTCCACCGTTAATGATGGACTTGACAAAGATTCCTAAATCGGCATGATTTTCTTTTGACCGATTCCCTTTGACACTCACACCAAGTCCAGCTGATCCAGAGTCATTAAGTGGAACTTCAAATGTCAGGAATTCCCTGGTGCCATCAGGTGTGAGAACAAGCTCTTCTTCTTCTGCTTTCTGTCAGGAAGATTAACATGGGATTACAGAAGAGCATTTCTCCTTGGGAATTCTCTTCCTTCCACAGCTATTAGCATTTTAAAAAATGCTTTCAACTGCAATGACACAATATTTTCCACAGTAATTATTTGAAGAAACATGGAAAAATAGTTTATTTTCAAACACCTCCAGCTGATGCCTAGAATCAGAAATATCTTATGTTTGTGTCTAAGTGCTTCTCTGTCTAGTAAAATAATTGAATTGTATGTCATTACTGAATGTGTCATTAATGCCAACACACATAAACTATCTTATTAGCCAAAAAAAAAGCCATATCTGAAATATTTTCTGATTTGACTGCTTACAGAATTTTTAAAATATCATCATAATCTGTGGTATCTTTGTGATTCATGGGGAGAAACTATTTGTGAGAAAATTAAATTCAAAAATTATTCAGTCCCCTCATTTTGTTTAAAACTAGCTGTATTAGGAAAAACAGAAAATTACACAGCTGAGATCTGAACAGCACATCTCTGTTATTGCCAGGCTTAGCATCAAATCTAGCTGAGCATGCCAATTCTCCCATCTTTTCTGGCTCTTCCCTTCTCCTCTGTCATCCTACCCATATCTTTGGTTCTTTACTGCCCTCCACACTGTTTTAGCTTCACTAGGACAATCCCAGATTTTGAACACCTGGAATTATAATCACAGCCCAGCCAGTGCCCCTGGCAAGGAGCTGCTCAGGACAACCCAATGACCCCAAAAGCCATGAAGGGAAAGTGAGTGCCCTCTCACTTCACCTCCTGCCAAACTGGCACTGCAAATGCCTTGGAGATGGGTTGGAGCAGGGTCCCTGGGAAGCTCCAGAAAAGCAGTGGCACTTGTGGGGGCAGCAGGTGTGGACACGGTGTTCAGGACAGATAATGGAGAGTCCAAGTGTGCTGTTCGTTTCTCACCCACATGAAGAAGTAACAGTAAGAGAACGTCCACCAGAATGTCCGGTAGTCAGTAGTTCCACTCTAGAAGAATTAATGTGTCCAATACTTTCATAATCTTGGCAGATAAGATTACCAAAATCACCTCTCTTTTTGACTCTGATTTTATATCCGTTTTTCCCATGTTACTCTCATCTCTTTGCAAACTTCGCTCCTGTTTCCCTCTACTCCCAGACAGCTGAAGCAGGACAGGATGCACCACAAGTTAACTTTTGCTTGCTGAGCCATCTCTGTCTCTAAGATCTGAGGAAATGCGAAGCTGACAGGCTCTTCTGAAATCCATACACAGACTACTGCAGAGATGGATGTGAAAGCCATGTGGAGTACAGCAGGCTGAGATTATCAGTTTGGGCAAAGCATGCTAGTTTTGTCACAACTGACCTAGAAATGCAATGCGAAAATGTCATATGGGAAGGAAGTCAGATTGCTGAGAGCACTGGAACAGCCAGGGGAAGGAAAACAGAAGCTCTATCTTTTCCCATTTGGTTAAAAGCATGAGCCTTAATGTGTTCACCACAACTCTTTTCATTGCATTACATATACATGTATAACCATCTCTTGGTTATAACAAAGCATAATACAAACTTAACATCCCCCTCTCCAAGTGCCAGATCAGCTTGCTTATGAATCCCATTATCCAAACACATCTCTTGGCTGTGCAAATCAGCATTATCTGTGCTTGCCATCAGGAGTGGAAATGTCTGCTGTGTCCATGGAAAAAATATTGGATTTAAAACATAATCTTCAGGTTTTGGCAAAACTACAACCCCAATTTTCTTGTTTGAATCACAAAAGCAATAGCTGCAAATACAGCTGAGATGCACTTTTTGTCAGGTAGCTGCAGAATAAAGCAATCTGAGACAGAAACGTACTACTTTTGATTTTTTGTAACACTGATTGCTTTTATTTTCCTTAACAAATAATAGCAGGACAAAAAGCTAGGGAGCCAAAAGGGAGATAAAGCCAAGGCAGGAAGCGTGGGTACTCCAAAGCACACAAGCTCATTAAATTATTCTTCACTACTGTTGTTATAAATTTACAATCAATCCTCCCTTCCTCAATGTTTTCTAATGTTCTATAAAATAAGCAAGCATTTCAGCCACTTTCCAGTGTAGGCCACTGAACTTCTCACAGTCTGTCCGGTACACTTCTCCATGCCCATGGGCTCACTGGAGCACCTCCATCAGTGTCCCCATGGAATGGGCTAATGGCCTCGGTGCTTCTCCTTCCTGAGCCCAAAGAGCTGCTCTGTCAGCTCAGCCCTGCTCCTAATGCGGTTCTTCTGTTGCCTATTTTCTACAGACTTAAACAAGGAAACAATCCAATGCCAACACAGAGCTGCAGACACCTGAGTGTGGAGATGCCCCACAGCTTCTAGTAGAAGCTCACTGGAGAAAAATAAGGCATTCAAAAAGTGAACCTTTAGGATCCAAGGACTATGGATATGAAAGTACAGACTTGTGAAATTTGTGCCACATCAAAGTACCGAAGAAGGCCTAGCTAGATGTAATACATTGAACACAAACTGTATTCCATACAAAGCATGGGAAAGGACTATATATTTGTCCAGAAACTCAAGGCGTGAACAAAGGGAGCCATTTTCTGAGAAATGAGCAATGAGATTTCAGCCTGACACTTTGATATTTTGAACCAAAAGTCATGATAAATATATAAATGAATAAATATATAAATATATTAAGATTGACCAAATCCTTTTTAACCCAAGTGCTCTACACTACAGAAATAGTAAACAGGCACTGATTCTCCCCAATAAATTAAATATCTACCACCATGAGGAAAATGTTTACATCAAAATTGTACTGCATGATAAGAATCTAAATGCAATAAACCATAGAAATTCTCTAATACATCCATGAAACAGAATAAAAATGCACAGAAATCTAAAATGCATCATTTAAAAATTTACACTGAGAACACAATCACTTCCTAATTGCAATAACTTCCATTTGATCTTGATATACTCTAAATTAACATCTTCACTGTGTCAATCAAACACCTCAACACTATTTTCATGATTAGTTGATCTGTGGGAGAAATTTATTGCTTCATATACCTTGACAGACCAGAAGTAAACATGCAAGCAAATTTATGTACTATGAACACTCAGCAACAAAACTCAACTCCCTTGAGATTTTTCACACACTACATCCAAAACAATTAACAGCAGAACAATATTCTGTTCAGACAGAGTCTGCTGAGGAAAAGGTCATCTGAAATGACTTCAGCTGGATGAATGAAGCTGCTCAAGTATGTAATTTGTAATAAAAATTCGATTGGTGATAATTTATGTAGGTGACTTTTTTTTCGCTTCAAATTCATACTTAGCATCAATTTATGCTAAATGGCATTTGAGACACATTTTTCACTTTTTAAATGCAATATAAATATATTGTAAATTTAAAGATAAACTTACTGACTAGTACAAAACAATGGCGATGTTTGGAGATACACAGGGATTAAAGAAAGATAAGGGGAGGGAAAATATGTTACTCCTCCATATAAAATCAGTTTCTAATCACATTATAAAATCTGATATAATTTTATAAATAACATTAAAATGGACTTTGACAGTAGATGCTTATTGCATCTTGTTAGTAACAGCATCTACTATTTTCCTTTTATGTTTTAAAGGCTACAAAGAAATTTTGTGCTTGGGACTTCTTCCCTTCATAAAATCTCATCAGGGTTCAGCTGGTGAATAAACAGCATGAGATGGGTGAAAAGAGAAAGCTAACAAAAAAGAAAAACCTCCTCCCACCTAACGGGGGGAAGCAATTTTCAATCAAGCTGGGACAGGTTTTCAAAGTGGCTAGCTGCAGCTACAAATCCGGCTGCATTCTCTACAGAGAAGTTCATTCTCTTGCAAGCTTAGACATGCAGACTTCTCAGCAGCTACTGAGCCACTGAAACTTGTCTGCAAGTTACTTTGTGATTACGTAGAGAGAAAAGAAAGAAGTCAATCATGGGACTCGAGGCAAAAAAAACAGCGCACTGCTGTTTTCACTCACAGAAGCCAGTAACAGAGCTGTATCCCACACTTACAGGGTAACTATCTTTCAAAGTTAAGTATACAACACAAATGAGAACATTTGCAGGGCTCCTGTATAAACACATACATGGCTGTACAAAAGCAAACACATCTTTCTTATGTGATGATTATATTGATGTGATAGATCAAGTAACTAGAGCACAAACCCCACTAAATAACTCTAATGACCCCATCAGTGCTATCCATTTTACCCGCCCCTAAATCTTTCTGTGTCCAGTCTCGTCACAGTGCAGCCCTAAGCCTATTAGCCTCTGTTTAATTTTTATTTTATTATCCTATCCACCTCACAAATGTGTCATTTTTTTTTTTTTTAATTATTATTTGCCTGGTCTGAAAATCCCAAATTCTTGAAAGGCTTGAAGTTTGAATTTCCATGGACCTCCAAGAGCTCACCAAGTCTAAGAAAGGTAGGTTATAAAAGTAAAAGGAATGGAATACACATAATCACAGATGTATTCATTTGGTTCCAATAATGGGCAGCCAGACTAAAGTCACAGCCTTTTCCTGGATATTTTCAATCTTTAGAGGATCTTAATACAGTATTCATTGTTTATTCATTTCTAAAAGGGTACCTTTTAGAAGGTGAAAATAAGAAATCATAATTCCTATACGTTAGGAAGCCAGTAGAATTTGTCTCAGTACTGTTAGAACAGAACAAAATTCTTATTTTGAAATTAACATTGTATACGCAGGAGAAAGGAGATTTCAGTTAGGTATTACACAGACGTTCTTGACCTAAGAGATGGCTCTAATTGTTTTGTCCTTCAGGTTAAGTAGGTGACATTGCTGTCACATCAGGTAACCTGCACTGAAATACACCAAAACATGATGAAACTTACCTTTATCATATGTAATCACACATACAAACATCCAACATGTATATCGAGCAGCCCTAAGGAACCAAAAAAACAGCTCAATTGATCACCAGCTGTTTTGTGGGGGGCAATGTCTGGTCCTTTTAAAAATGTAAATGTATTACTGCTAGAGGTGCTGAAAACAGAGCAGTGTAGGTGGCCTGGAACACACCTCTCTGACTTCAGTTGAGGCCCCCTCCGGAGCAGGAATAACTGAGAGCTGATACACCCTGGTATGGCTAGGCACCACAGACAAAGGTAACAGCAGATTATTTTGATTTCAAACTGGACCTCCAGCAGAGAAACACATTCCTCCTGATCGGAGAGCGACACCTGCATTCCATGCTTCCATCCGATTTTCCCCCTGAAATGCTACAAGACCTTTTTCCTTCCTTTTATTATTTTAAATCAAACAACCATGTCCTATATTACAGGTGGTAAGAGTCCAAAGCATCTACTTACCTAGATTATAAAAAGATAATAGGGCATAAGCCAAATAATCAACTAAAATTCTTGTGCTTGCTTTCTTTTTCTAACTCTTCCTAGGTTAAGTATTTTAATATCTCCCATATGTTAGATAAACACTAATGAATCTTATTTGCATGTATACACTGAGACTCATTATTCATATTAGCTAAGTTAATATGTCACATCTGGCAAATACTGCACTCTTGTTGAAATCAAACAGCAGCTGCTAAATATCAGAAACTATGTTTGAATTCTAAGATTTTAAGGGAAATGTGGTCTGCTTTAATTTTAATCCTATCAAGGAAAAGATTTTTGCAAATAATATGTGGATTAACTTTGGTACGTCCCTACACACAGAAATGCTAGCTCATGAAAATACTGCAAAACAGGCTTGTTATATTTCCAGTTACGTCCATTTTAAGGATTTAATTTAGTATCAAAAACATGTCCCATATTCTAAAAATGTCTTCAGTTTAATGCTTTTGATGGATTAAAAAATGGTTTAGGAAAAAAATTAATTTTCTTCCGAAACACAAAAAATTCTAGCATGTGATTTTCATTTAGCGTGAAAATCAAAGCTTTGCAAAACCCCATGTTTAAGTATATCCACATGTTTGTTATTTATCTATATAAGAACACCATTACTTGTCTACGCTAACATTATTCTTCTTAATGCTAACATTGTGATCTGGGGTGTTGTAGGAACTGTTTTAAGCAGACAAAATTCTATGTTTAAAATCAACTGATCGCACCACTAAAAATATTTCATTCATTATACATTACATTTACCATAATGACTATCATCTATCATTTAAGATCAAAATAACCCACTCCAAATTGCTTCTACTCAAACTTTATGCTCCAACTGTATGCTCTGAAGCAAATACGCAATTGTAATGCTAACCTCTCTCTTTTTCTTTATTAATTTTTTTTTACAGATGCTTATCCTGGAGAAATGAAAACCAAGGGATTAGACACACAGCAGGTGTCTGCTTTGCCAAAGAAGTCTATAAATCTACAGCTCTCTGTACTATCCCTTGTCCCAGAAAAACTTCAATACACAATACACTATTGACACAGCTCCCTAAAAATCTTTATACTTCTCTCACTGGGCTATTGGCTGTGCAAGACCTGAAAGACTAAAGAAACAGATATAGTGTCTGGGAAAGCCAGACAGAATAACAAAGTTGAAAGCAACACAACGGCTTTGTAGAAGTTGAGGACAAGGAACTCGTACTGGGCACTGGGAGTGCCCCACATCTCACTCCTACTTCTGCTAGAGGCTTTCAGGCAACCGTGGCAAACCAGTTCATCTCACTGTTTTTCCCAGGATTTAATAGCAAGAAAGAATTAACACCAAGCATCTAAAGGCAACAGTGCAGTAAAGCAAGCTTTGTACATAACCAGTGAGTTTTCAGAGGAATTTTAAGCAATGACATAACTATGTGCTCACCCAAGTTAAGCCAAGTGTTTGGAAGAACCCATGATTACATTGCCTGTGCTAGCAGATGACCAACCAAAGGACCTGGGGGCCCCTTTCAGTCCCAATCCTATATCTGCTGTTTGAATTCTAAATACCTTATACAGTCAGCTTCTCATTATCCAAAATAACTCAGGCTAGCATGTAGGAAACAGCACAATAATGGTGAAGAATAATGGGCACATAATGGGGCTTCAGGGTGATTCTGCAAGCTTCTCTGAGGAAACCTGGTATAGAACCTCAGTGCAAGGGATGCTTTGGCTTGCAAGAAACTGGCATGAAACTGTCCAGCAAGTTTTCTAAATCTAAGCTTTGAGATACTGACTACAACTGCACTGCACTCCCAGCTCTCTCAGAAGAAAGTGAGTCTGTGAGGGTGCTTCTTACTTTGTGCCACAGTCACACTGCAGCCCAGCTAAGTCTTGTGGGGACAGCAGAGACAAAGGTATGAGCCGCAGGGCCAGTCCCAAGCACAGCGTAACACAGAAGTGCTGGTGGATTACCCTTGATCATTCTGGGAATTCAAACTGTTCAAAGAGCATTCACAAGCACAGTCACTCAACTATTGCATTAGTTATTCACAAGTTGTGCCTCCGTTCTGTTCATTAATGCCCTCAGAACAAGCTACTAAATCATAAAGTACCTCCTCCTCTAAACACAACATTATCCTGCAGAAGATTACACATTCGCCTCTTCCATTTGATCTGCTTCTTATCTCACAACTTTATGAAAAACAGAACTTGATACCATTCAAAATAGCACACTGTATGCATCATAATCACCCTTCTGTCTCACACCATTGCAATAAAAAAGATATAAAAACAACCAGCATCAGTTATTTGTAGTATTCCTAAACATCATGAAGGTAATAGAAGCATCAGTTCCACATTTGATCAAATCGTTTTGTATCATCTAATCATATCAGCACTGCCAGTAGTGTTGGCGGGTATGACTGAATGTGAAATCTTGGCTCGATTTTTAGAAGGCTGGATCACCTATTGCAGCAGTGGAAATTGAAGCTTTCCCATACTGCTGTGTGCAACGATCATGAAATGGAGTCTGAGTTCTAACTTTGCACTTCTTTACTAACAGACAAGGTCCTGTAGAAAATACTTACTTATACACATATATGGTAATTATTATTTCTCTAGCACTATGCTTACATGAAAGTTTGAATTCAGAAAACAAACAGTGAATGACAATTGTAAAAGCAAAATATTACTGAAACGCTATTGACTTTCAAAGAATATGGGGGAAAAATTAATTGGCAGATGTTTTACATAGCATAATTAACAGTTCATTTCAATGCTCTGTAACAAGATTAAGATAATTATGCTTGGAAACAGAAATGTAATAATGATAAATTACTGGTTTTCATATTACGGTCATTCTCCTACATTCCAAATAATCACCATGTTCAGAAATAGGTGCATCTGTTCTATTTTGTCATCAGCTATACCAATGGTTATAACTAGTGCCTGGGCAAAGCAGGGCTTTCAAATGAGATACAGCAGATTTGCACCAGGACTAAACCAAATGCCCGTTCCATTCATCTGCAAATAGAAAATAAAAACATCTGTCCTGTTTTCACTAGGGCACGCTTACTGGAAAGAGCTGAAGATTCATTAGCAATCTGAATTTATTATGGCTAACCAAAGAGCAAAGCTTAGATTCTCTGAGCTTAGCACGTTAAGCAAACCCCTCATTTATGGAAGTTCATCAATGAGAATATAAGAACGTGTATTCTGTGAAGGTGCACAAAATATAAAGTTATATGCTTTCTAGGAAGGGCAGTTAAATAAGTAATAAGCCACTCAATGATTTCAGGCTACATATAAATTAAGAAGGAGACCAATTGTCAAGGTTTTCTTTTACTATATGCATGAAGATTTTAAGTACCGCATTCCAGTGCCACAATACTAGTATAAACCATTTCAAATGAGCAGTTTCATGGATGTAACCCCTCGGTGTTAATAACACACTGATAAATTAGGCTTCATATTCTTGCATCTATATATAAATTTTATTTCAGGCTTTCCATTTTCAGGGTTCTTTTTTTTTTTCATCTTTATTTTCAAAGTTGCATTTTTCTCCTATTTCCCTACAAAGACATAGCCATTAAAAAAACAACCCCACAGCCATTTTCCCTTTAAATTAGAAGCAGATTTTTGTACTTCACCTCTCTCATTTCTATAGCTTCACTGCTTTCATCACACTTTTCTATCCTTTTTTTTCTTTTATTTTGCTTTGCCTTCTACTAAATCAAGTCCTTGACTCTCGAAGTCTAAAACCTCACAACTAACAGCACAAAGATCAGAGCACGCACAGAAACAGAAATTGCAAGATAGAAATCTCAAAGACCTGAAAATTAGACAGAGGATGAATAAACAGGGATAGAGGCAGACCGAAGGAAAATAAAGTAATGAAAAGCACTTTTAAAAATAAATTAAAAAAGAAAACAAGTGTGTGACTGCATTATTAATGTGCAGCTCAGGGAATTCAGTTCTGCAGAAAGGTAGTATCACACCTATCCAAAGCAAAGAAGACTGGAAGGGAGGAGGTAAGAGCAAAAGCATTGTGCATTTTAAACACTCACTAACAGCTTTCACATTTGGTCTATGTTTTTATTTTCACCCAGAAGGGGGAAATTTTAAGACATTTACTGTTCCTACTATTGGTCACTATTGCTTTTAGCTTTCATTTAAAAGAAAGGTCTCACTCCATAATGAAAGAAAAGAAAACATTATCCAAAAATTGTTTTTGTATTGACCATCTTTCTCGCTTCATTCATTCACTGTATGTCTCTGCGTGTTTCCTGATTCACTTCCTTATTTCTAAGGCTTGTTTGGGCTTTCTGGCTGATTCAAGCACAGTTTTTCAGCAGTCCCTAGCTACTCATATGCTCCCTGTTGCTCCTGCATAATCCCCTTCTTAATGAGAAATGTAAGGCTCACACCTATGGAGGAGAAATAAGAGTGTCTTTCTTCCTTTGGACTTGTCTTAGAAGAGGCAGGGAAGTTGGAACAGAAAATGGCAGAGAAAGGATTTCACCATAGAATTTGTTACAAAACATTAAGTTTGCAACAGATAAGCAATTACTTTATATAAATACCCAATAGGCAATCTGCCTAATCTGAGTGAGATTTTGTGGCAGAATTTCAATGTAACTCCTAAAAGCAGGACACTTTTATATGACTGCACCCACAAACTGATTTCAATTGTATTCAATTACAGGCAGAAATGCTATCCCGGGCTTTGATCTTTGATCTCCTCACATATCAGCAGTACGTGTTAAGAAACTAAGAAGATAAGAACACGCATGCATTGTAGAGATGTGCTAATAAAACACTGTGAGGCATGTCAGACACAATGATATACCTGCAGTCGTGCAAAGCCCTTATGCAGATGAGTTTCAAACTAGAGGATGTATAAGGAAAACAAAAGGTGGAGGACAAAAGCGAGGATTGCTCCCTTCAACCCAAATGCTCATTTTGCCAGTTACATTGCATTGGACTAAAAGGCTGATAATGTCAACCTGTATCCGCTCTAAAATGTGCTGACTGTTAAATCTCTTTTCCTAAAATCGATTTAATCGCAGATACTATCTCACCACCACTGGCAAGGCATTCCAATTCATCTAGAGTCACTTCTTCTGTTTTTCAGAAGCTTTTCTAACTAATTTCAAATCTCAGCACGAACCCATGAAATTTCTCTATAACCTAATTTAATATTTAATTTTGAAACAGGTACCTAATTGAATGGAGCTTCTTGAAGTGCATTTTTAATTCAGATGTGGCATACATTTAAGGTACATTTCTTGTAATATTCTATGTTAATATTTCATAAAATCTTTTATTTTTGTAAACAGTTTTGCATGTATGTCAGTATAATCTGTACTAAAACTGAGTCTGTCCCACTGACTAAAGAGATATATAAACAGTACACAGCCTCACTGACACAACACATGCAATCTGTTACAATCTTCAAAGGGTTACACTTGATACTACTTCCCTATAATTTCTTTAAAATAACTAAGAAATCCTAGTTTGGTATGAAGGTCAATTCAGACTTACATTAAAAGTGCTTATTGCTATGTTTTTGTATCTCAAGTTTTGGTCACATAATCATTTTTTAAACAATTAAGTTTCCAAAAGTAACACAAACTAAGAGCTGACTATTACCATTCCAACTTTAGGTCTTTGTGTATAAAAAGATGTAATTTCAAATAGTGTTTGAACATACCTAATAATTGAATTGTACATGATATTCAAACAGTATTTGAAATTACATTAAAAATCCATTTAAAATGTAAAGCTAGAGAGAGCCATCTACAGTATATCATGTGAAAGGAGGATTTGTGAAACTTTGATGGAGAAGTGCCATATCAGTTTAAAAACATTTGTGAGTCTTCCAGTATGGAAAAGACAAAGCTCTTACCGTTTCCTTTGGAATTTGTGACTGGCTTTGTTCTGCATTCTAAAGGAAGTAAAAAAAATAAATAAGAACACAGCTATATACGACATAAACTATCTATTAGTAGGGGGATAAGAAAGAGGTCTAATTCTGACATGAAGTGGTAAGAGAAAAATGAAGGGCATTCATCAATCTGATTCAATTTTTTTTCAAAATTAGCACTAAATGAGAGGTGAACAAAAATAACCTCCAGCAATCTGAGGCCAGTGCACCTGGCTTAATCTGGTTATGAAGAAGGTGGCTATCTGGCTAAGGAAGATGCTCACACCATTTTCTGGCTAGTGGGATGCTCTTGGATGTTCTCCCTGGCATTTCTCTTCTATTCTGAGGGCTTCAAAGAATGACCTCAGCAATCCAGATGAACCCTTCCAAATATTTTAATTAAGTATCTGTTTTAAAAAACATCCATTCGCATTTTAGCAAGGGACTTCCCTTTGCCATAAGTTTGGGTGAGCCAGAATAAGAGGACTGGTATCCGAGGACAGGAGGGTGCATTTAGCATACCATAGGTGGGACCCTCTTGTACTATGCATTTGTGTCTTAGGGCATATAAGGCAAACATACATCACTGGGAAACCATTCTGCATCACTCAAAAATTCTGGAAGCACACGTAAGGAATACTGCTCTTCCAAGGCCATGCCCACCCATATGAAAATCCCTTTAAACACTTAGGGGTCACCTTGCTGCTGGCTGGATGATCGCTTTCAGGCTAACCACATATTCTTCCATAATGAAAACCTAGAGATTTTTGAATTTTTTTTTTGTTTTGGAGTCTTGCAGAAGATTGAAATTTTTAAACACAAGAAAATGTAGTGGTAAAATATTAATGCAATCAGTTAGCTTTAACCTACAGACAACAACCAATAAAACAAAAGATGAAAGAGGCAAATGCTGGGAACGCATAAAGCACCTACAAGTAGCAATGGACACATTCGGTTGTAGGATATGGGAGACTAACTACAGGCCCATCTCTCTTTGCTGACATTGAGAATTTATTTAGCTCAAAAGCTGAGTAACCCAAACCAATCCCTCAGTGGATTCAACAGTAGCAAGCTCTACAAAAATATGTCACAGGAAGTTACCTTTAGGTTTGTGAAGATGATGACAGTCTAGTGAATTAAACTTAATCATAGTACTTCTCACCCCTTTCATAATAGAAGGGGGCAAGGGGATGAGATTTTTATGAGAAAATCTCACAGTGATGTGGTCAAACACTAAGATATTAGATATTTGGCATTAGGTAACACTGAAAGTAATAAAATGCCTGGTATTCTGAAGAAGCATAACTGGTCTTCCAGATCTCACTGTTAGGAGTGGAGTCCGGCCAATCTGATTTTATACACTGTGGCCGTATTTTAATCACTTTTACCATTATCTGTATTATAGAAGCTGCTACACTGAATGGTGGCTCTCCATCACACACACAGCTCTCAGTGTGACAACGCAAAATCCCATACTAACCTCAATGGGCTCAGTTTAACATTCCTGTAAGTTTTATGTACAACTACTCATTTTTGTAGGTTCCTTCCAGACAATAATGACAACATACATCAAAGACATTAAACTCACAACTCTCCTGAAAGTTTATTATCTTCATTTTACTTATAAAGAAACCCAAGGACAAATAATTTTTGAAAGTCGTTCATGTAGCCATAGCCCAAAACATAAAATTTAAACACCTCTTTTATTGGGATTACTATCTGTACAAATGTTGGCAAATATAAAATGGTTTTAACAGAGTGCTGCTCAGCAAGGAACAGCAAGTCCAGCACTTTATGAGATGGATAATATCAAATAACATGATTTTATGCTTACAGTTTCTGAGACATATCTCATTAAGGCAAAATTTAATGCATACAAATGTAGAAAATGTGACAGAAATAGGGGAAGGATGGAAAGACAAAGAAGGTTTGTATGGCAAAAAGATGAACCAACATGATTTCAGATCCCCTCCCTCATCCAATATTAATTTTCTTTTATCTTCTACATAAAGCTAGTAAAAGTCAATGAGAGAAGCTGTCTGAAAAGATGTTTTTCTTTTAAGGTTATTTCTTACTAGAGAAGAAAGAACAGCCCTTATGATGGGTTTTAGTTCAACACCTTCCCCAGCAATTCTGCTTATGCTCGTTGACAGCTGTCAGCAGAGCATACCTAACATTTCTTCAAGTCAAAATGCAAACAAACACATCTTTATGCAACAGAGGATCATCACACCCATATACTGTCAGATCCTCACGGTGCAATTTGTTCAACTGGAGCTGCAGAAGTGTACAACAGGTCAGATCTGACCCTCTGACTGAAGAGCCCACCTGACGTGGAGATCTGGCTTCTCTAGTCTGATGTCTGCCAAAATAGCTCAGAGTATCACCTGAGAAGCAGCAGGGAGGCTACTAAGGTTAAACTCACTTAAACCAGCTAATTTCATGTTATTTTTAAACCTAAATCAAGTATTACTATGGTTAAATACCTGCCATACTCACATCATATATTTTTTACAAGACATTCAAACAAAATAGAATGTTAAATTATGCATTATTTAATTATGTAATTCCCTATTTTTAGTATAGAAATAATATACACAAAATTAATATATTTTCTTATTTCTAAGTTTATTTAGAAAACTTAAAAAGCATTTTCATTCACCTTTACGAAAGATAGCAATACTGTGAAAATTACACATCACAGGAAATTATAAACAGATTGCTTTCATGGGTGCAGCAATAATGTAGGGCATAATATGACTTCAAATTGTTAATTTCTCTTCATTTTAACTTGCACTTATTTGCATCAATACTTTAAGTCATGTTCCAAGTATACTGAGCTAAAACTGTGATACGTTTGCAACATTCCCTGTCATTTTGACTTACTAGGTTTAATTGTAGTTTTGAAAATAAAAGACTAATGTTAAATGTCTTGAAATGGCCAAACAAAAATCTATTATTTTTGCATTCAAAATAACACAAAGCCAATAGAAAAATGATAGAATCTATTCATCACACTACAAGCCACTTATATTTGTCCATTTTTATGATAATGCAGCCAAATAATTTATTTTTTGAGCTATATGTAGCTATGATAATACAAATAATAAATAACTTCAGCAGTTTAATTGGATACAGAACAAAGTAAGACTGCTACGTTCACAGTCTATCTTTTCATAACAGAAATTATCTTGAATAATTATCAGAGAAATTTCTGTATACACTATGCAAGTGGAACAGGTACAGTATGAAAAATCATTTTATTTCCATTTGATGTAAATTTCTCAGAAACATTTTTTGAATTACCCTGCTAAATTAATAACTGCAGGGTTTCTGTTGCATAGAGAGATTTCATTTATATTCAAAAAAGGCTACTGTTTCTTATATATTCCACTTTTTAGGTATTTACATATTCTGTTTTGGCATAATAGTATATCCACTGAAATATTTTAGTGAGCAAGTAGTGGGATAAATGGCAAGCTTTCAAACATAGATTTGTCCATGTGAAAGATATGAAATAATTGCTTGTCCCCATGCATTCAAAGAAAGTTCATCCAATAGCTACTTCTATAGTAAACATCTTCACTCAAAGTAAAATTCTCACTTATACATTACTAACAAATATTTAATTCCAATACTAGATCTCAAAGATAATAATAAACATTCATGTGAAATGTCCTAAATAAATACCATTTTGTTTCTTATATGCAGTGCTGGCCACACGTTTACTAGTGGGTGACAAGATCAGATCATTTGCTCACATTCATCTAAATAAATCTCTTAGCTTCTCTCTATTTTACGCACCAGTTCCCTTGGATGGAATGTTTCTTCCTGTCGAAAAATCAGGAGGCTGACAGTCCCTCCCATCTTGGTGCTTCTCAGCAAGGACACAACTTCTTCTTGAGTTTTGCCTGTTAAATCAACTCCATTTACCTGAGACACAGGAAATATTAGAAATTGATAAGACATTAAAATAAGAAAAATATTAGAATTCATGTTGAAAATTTATCTGATTCCTATAGTATGGTATTTAAAAAAAATGCATCTGAAAAGTACTGCTCCCTGGCTCAGTAGCACTTACAGAAATTGCTGTAAATTATAAAAATAAACTATATAAATAAACTCAAACCATATTTATGTGATCTTCAGAAACAGATCACATATACTTTGTCTAGAAATATTTCAGAAACCTGGATAATAACTGTAGTCAAAGTACTATCAAAACCTCAAAGCACTTTTATCAAATACTCACATTTAATTTGAACTCTTATAGGACTGTTTTCTTTCTCTTTCACACATATAATTACTATTGACACTATTTCACACATATTTAATATTCATAGTCATTTTCTCTATTTTGCTATTTCCTTCTTCTAGTCAATCTCCTCTCTCGCTTCATGTTTTTCTTTTTCCTGTTCTCCACTCTCACTACTCTTATTTATCACACTTTTCTTTCTCATCTCCATTCAAGAACATAAGAAATTACGCCAGATGTTGCCTTACTAATTAAACATGCATTCTTCACATGTGAATACAAATAAGAATCAAGACAGCAATGTTTCCTTGCACTTCAGCAACAACAGAACACTTCACAGTATACTCTACAGCAATGTCATCTACCAGTATTTTTACATGAATTTCTGCACAAAATTCTTTTGACGAAAACCAACGTGTGTGATCCAAAGATGATCCTGTTTCTGCATTGATGTTATACATACATTCTAAATATATCTTCCAAAATAAACTGTGCCAAAAGTAGAAAACTTTTTTTCCCCAAAACAACATAGGGGTAGGGGGTTTTTTTGCTTTTTTTCAGTAATCTGACTCCTTGGCCTCCATATTGCACTTACACTGTACAGCCAAGTATGGAGTATGTAATGGAAAATTTTCCACAGTACGATTGCATGAGATAACTTGAGGAAGGGAGAAGCTAGGGAAAGACAGGGTATTCTCAGGCCTCTTCAGAAACATTGTGGGCACATTAACAGTGTAAAGCAAGGGAACTCAGTGCTCAGAAGTTAGCAAACCATCTTCTTCTTTCCCCTCGTAGGAGATCACAGCTCACGCAGTTGAGATGCCAGAACCATCTTCTTAGATGCTTCTCAGCCTCCTACCTAAGTCATCCAGGTTACGTTGATATACTTTCAGCAATTACAGTAATTACAGAAGGCTATGCGCTCTAGAAATAATTCAAGTTGACTTTGTCAGTTTTGCAGTAAAGTGAAGTTAGGGCACAGAGAGGCAGTTACACAAATCTCAGTTGTACCTCCAGTGTCATTTGGCTTAGGACAGAAATGAAGAGCTGTAGATGGTGACACCTGATATCACTCCAGCTAGGTCTGCAGGAAGATATCTGCTCTATGCCAATTAAAGGGAAATTTAATTCCCTTGAGGACATCCTCCCTTCAGGAGGGAAGTAGCCTTGTTTCTCAGTAGCACTACTCCCATATCATATAAGCTATTGAGAGTTTTTGGACTGAATTACTCTGTGGGTTCATGCCAAAACACAGACATGCAATGCATCTTCACCTCAATTAATCGGTCTCCAGCTTTTAGTCTCCCATCTTGAATAGCTGCACCTCTCGGAAGGATGTTTTTCACATAAATTGGAGCAGAGCCACCAATTGGAACATCTCTTGAAGTAATGCTAAATCCCAGGCCTTCTGTACCTGCATAAAGAATGTAGAATATTACTTGTTAAAATGCATTTTTTATATTTTATATTGTATTTTAATTTCATTCAGTAGAATGTATGCATATCTCACTGATACAATCCGTAAAAAAAAAATATATATATATATATATATATATAAGAGATAATAGTTACTGTACAGGAGAGGAGAAAAAAAGTACAATATAACTGAAGTGCTGACTCTTGGCACAGGTGGCTTAGCAGGCCCTTCATATAACTCACTGTTCTTATGATTTCCAAGTCACTGCCATATTTCCAACTTTCTATTTCGGATTAGATGAGTGACAAGGAACCAGAACAAAGCATATCTGATGTCCTGTCACCGCCTTCCCCCATGTCAATCTGGATATTGTCAATAATCCTCTCTTTTTCTATTGCAACTCCTTCAGCAAAGCCTTAGACATGTGGCCATAGGGCTTTGTCAGCTCCCATATGGGCACCAGCATGAATGGGCAGGACTGTAACTTCATGGTCTCATTCCTTCTGCTCATTTCTTCAGCAACTCCTTTGCCCCACGGGCTTCTGGCCTGGCTCTTGGCCAATCCCTCACATGTGGTGCCACACAGCGATGTGCCAGCTGGTGCCAGGGCCAGGCCAGGAGGTTGTGCTGTGCACTATGCGATTGACAGCACTTGGCTGACACAGACTGAAGCAAAGCAGAGACCTCTAAGGTGACCTCGAGAAATCTGCAAGAAAGTCCTGCACATATGGCAAATGAGGCCTGCTCATATATAGAAGACATTCGTCCCTGAAGTGTACCTCACCAAATTACCCCACCAGCTTGCAAGAAGGGAGGACAAACAGAAGTCTTTCCTACAATGTGAAAAGCTCATCTGTGATCTTCCTTCTGAAGCAATCCATTCAAAGTTATTGACAATCTTTGAAACTCTAGGTTGAAGCCCCTGCAACATTACACATCAGATCAGGTCCATTCAGAACACTTAACCCAGCATGAAAAGCAGACAGACAGATCAAGAGCCTCCAGAGTGGCAGTATCTACACCATCAATTTGAAACACCTCAGAAGTTGTCAAAATACATGTACAGTTCAAGGCAGGCATACATATGACCAATCTAGATTTAGATTTTAGATTTTTAGACTTTTACCTGAGTGACTTAGGTAACTTGCAGCTAGGTCTCAGCTATATCAGTTTTACCTGAGGTTCTTTCCACATGCATAGTTATGGTCCCTAAGAGCTGCACAACATAGCATATGTATAAAATCACGGGGATTACTGATTTTATACAACAGTCCTCAACCTGGAGCCTCTGGGAAGCTGAGTGCATCCTGTGTGAAAGACACACAGAATTACTTCAGGTTAAAGCCTGAATTAATTTTGGCCTTAATCTTCCCCATGTTCATTTGCTAAGTCAATTTTTCTATTAAGCAGTTTAATATTCACACACATGAAAAGGAAGGAAGAGTCCAAAGTAGTTGGTATCAGCTTATACACATTTTTCTGAAATCTGCACAGTCATATTTGACTAAGATGTAGTACAATACAATTTGTTATCAAGAAGTTGACACAGGTGACGGGGGGTTGGGAAACACAACCTTTTAAAGTCTTCATCTTGAAAGTATCTAAGTCCTAATTTACCCACAGCAAGTGCGTGAAGCTCAGATGGTTCAGGAAATCTGGATCAGTTCCAAATTCAATGACACAACTTCCCTTCCTTATGTCTGCAGCATTCAAGATAGATGAAAAAACTGCTATTTGAATTTGAAAGTCTTCAGTCATTTTCAGACTGATATAAAATTTATCAGTGCTATTACATACAGATGAAAAAATGTTAGATCTCTTAACATCCATATTTTACTTCGGAGACCTCACAATTTTAATGATGCTTCAAACATTCATAGATCTCTTTAGCTCCTTGCAACATGTGAAAATGATCTATAAAAGTGAAAGGTTGGGGTTTTTTTAAGTAGCATCTCCGCTTTTTATGGAATTTGTCTCTTCCTTAATTTAAGGATCTGCGTAGAATACTGCTGTTCAAATACATATTTTGTGTGCTAAGATTTCTAAAGTGATATCAGAAAGTGACAGCATGCCCAGGACAATATTTCATTATTAATAAGCTTAATTCCCACAGCTTGATCATGGTGTCATTACAGATGCCTAATTCACACACTCCACTTTAAACCCCCACGGAAAAAAAATAGAAATTAAAACGTTCACATTACAAATGTGCACAGGATATAAGCTTGGACTGTGGCATTTTCTGCTGCCAAATCTTCAGAAAGCTCCTACCAAAGTGAGAAGAATGCTGAAAATCCACACTGAGTTCAGATAACAGCACAATAAAATTCTAATTACTAGTTTCTGTGGAAAGAGAGGGCTTCGACTGGGCTTCACTCTGCTCTGCTGCTTTCTAGAGCTTTGTATGAGGCAGCTTTTGGCTGTCATTTTCAGCTGGCTTTTTCACAGCTTCACAATGCTATTGGTATACTAGAGCTGCCCTTAGCTGGATAATGCAGCTTCACAAACTGCCACGCTTAATTGTATTTAAGTTAAGATTGACAACACAGGGAGATAAATGGGTATGTTTGACTGTGGCCAAAAATAAATATGATTTTAGTGACTGGATTGTTGTGAAGCTTTTTTTTTTTTTTTTCTCTTTTCCTTTTTATGCACAAAATTAATTCAGTTATCCCTACTCCATGCATTTCAGTTGCCTCATTAACAGCAATGGACAAAATATCTTATCATCTCCCCGTTGCTAAAACATACTTAGTCCTGAGAATGTAAAATTGTGAGGTAGAGTAACAAGGTAACTGTGCAAACATGCTGTAGACACCTCTGATACCTCTGATTTATAATAAAAAAGCATTAAAATGGGAGAAACTGGACATTCCAAAACAGAACAAGAGGTGAAAAAAGAAGAAATTTCCATCTTCTTGAAAACACAAGAGTCATCCTACTCAAAGCCAGGAGCTTTAGCTTGCAAGGTCTAGATTATCTAAGCTATGTTCAACTCAGCCTCTTAGAGATTTTGAAATCAGTGACAGTAGAACACGTCGTCTTCTCTCTATAGCTGTCATCTCTGACAACTATCAAATTACACCAAGTGATAATAACATTTAAAAATTACCCACTAATTTGTGTAATGCAAATTCTTAGGCTCCTTTTGATAAATCAGCATCTCTCTCAACAAGTTAGAGCTCCCGTTTTCTCTTGAATGCTATTCTGAGCACTCCTCCTAAGGTCACATTACCTGAAAGTGCTCAGCCAGCTCCGATCTGAAGACAAAGAAGTCCTAGGTGAATAAAAATAAAAATGGCAGCGGCAATAGCAAAGCAGCTGTGTTGTACAAACAGAATTGAGGCAGATTTGATGCTTCAGTTGGTGCTTTGGAGGAAATTGGTTTTATTAGCAATAAGACACGGAAAAAGAAAAAATCCTTCATGGAATTCATTAAACATATGTTCAAAATCAACACTATCTTCTCATTTGGAATTAGTCTGATCATAAACTGATAGGATGTTAAAATAATTTTTAAACCTTACTGTAGATTGCTAGATTTTCTGTTATCTCCCAGTGAAGAAGTGTTTAATTTCTCACTAATGCTACATTTATCTTCTAGACTGTAGGAAGTGTCTGGAGTAACATTTCTCGTTTTCTAAGGCTCCTCTGCATCAAAAATTGTGCAGTTCTCAATCAGCATCAACAGCAGGTCTAAATTCTCCAGAGCAAAATGGGCCACTGGGGAGAAATACTGCCAGAATACAAGACAAAAAGCAGTCATCTCCTCGACATTGCTTCCAGTGCTTTCATGTCACTCTCTAAAGGACATTAATTCAGAGACTGAATAAGGAACATTTGAAAGACCTATACTGTCTACTATTTACAATACGTCTCTTACAGTATTTTCCCCTTCAGGAGTGTAAGCAGAGCTTGAAATAATTCATGCTCTTCTTTCTCCTCTAATTTAAGAAAATGTACATGAGTTCTCAGGTACTTCTACACAGATCTCGTCTGTTTAAAAAATAATCTCACCTCTGAAATATTTTTATCAAAATATTTGATAATGAGACAATTGGGCAATTTGCTAGTACTTATGCAAGGAATGCAGACAAAATTTTATAACATCCTAAATATGAAAAACCCATGTGGTTGAACAGTTTTCAGATGGAATAAAGGATTGCAAAGGAAAAGTATGGACAAAGAACACAATCTCATTTTCATAAAATAATAAGGGATATTGGTTACACATATTAACAGTTCATGACACAAAGTAGTTTAAACAACTGAATTACAAAATAAAACATCTCCACTTAATGAAAGTGTTGGATTATGAAATTTTCAACTATAAGGAGAGAGATAACATTACAACGAAACTAACTAGAAGGGCTGAGCATTTAGTGGCAATAATCACAGGAAACGCTCTCTTTCCAATCATTTCACATTCCTGCTTTTTCACCATGAACTGTTCCTTGAGATCTGTGGATGGATGGATGATTTCCAAAATAATTATCCTATTATTTTACCCTAGAAAGTAGTTTTTGTTAAGGACTGAACCTCATGCAAGAACTGAACAGAAAATATGCTCTCCTTCTCATTAGGGGCTTCAACAATCTAACCAAGACCATTTTAGATACTTCCTGAAAAGTTGTTTTACTGCCCCTACTCTAAGCTCCATATTTTCAGAATATCAGCATAATTGTGCATGCAAATGACTGTTAATAAGTCTGTCTCTTAGCTGTCTATAAAATTGCTGCAGCCAACACCCAAACAATAAAAATAATTGCATGCCCATTTTTATGCAGTTGCACGGTTTGGAATGAACATTCTTTCTTTTATTTTTTTTTAGTCTCCTATTAAATAATGATCAGAAGTATGAAAAAAATGGAAAGGTGAAACTTGATGCAGATTATTCTTCTTCAGTGGCTAGTAATGCCAAAAGTTATTTGCTTCACTTCTGAATCTTACTTTTCAAGGTCACTTAAACAATTTAGGAATCTACTAAGTTTCAGAAGTGACAAACACCACTACTGCATCTCAAAAGAAAATCTAAAATCTGCCTGCTTCTAAGAGAACATTTCAATCATTTCAAAAGAAATTTTAAATAAAAATTTAGAATGTCAGTTCAAAGTCTGGCTGAAAAAAACGTGTGGGAAAACAAGAGAATATGATGAAAAATGCATGTAAATCTGTACAGTTCAGATACATAATGCAGGGTAACTTAATAGTCAAGTTTAGGATTCCATGTTTTATGCTGCACTGTATAAACCATTTAACACAAGTAAAACAAGTGATTTTCTATACATGTGCTTTACTCCACAGCAAATATGATGTAATTTTAGAACAATCTGGTTAGAAGGGACCTACAAAAATCGTCAAGTCCAATGGCATGACCACTTCATTGCTAACCTAGTTAAAGTATATTTTTTAGAGCATTATCCAAATGCATCTTGAACACTGACAGGCATGGGGCATCAGCCACCTACCTCTCCAGGAAGCCTGTACCTGTGTTTGACCACCCTCAAGGTAAAGAAACTTTTTCCTGAACCCAGTCTGAATCGCCCTGATGCATCTTTGTGCTGTTCCCATCCTGCCATCAGTTCCCAAGAGCAGAGCCCAGCACTTCCCTCTGCTTCCTCTACTCAGGGAGCTGCAGAGGGCAGTGAGGTCACCTCTTGGCTTCCTTTTGTCCAGACTGGACAGCCACATAACCTCAGCCCCTCCTCAGAGGACATGCCTTCCAGCCCTGTGACCAGTTTTGTTGCCCTCTGGATGCATTCAATATCTTAATATCCTTTTACTTTATAAATCTTAATATCTTTTTTATAATTTAATTTAGCATACTTACAAGAATACTTACAACTCATTTGTGTCTCTAATGATTTCTTTTTTTAAAAAAAGAGGGGTGTTGCAAAGCTGAGTGCTGCGGTGCTACACTGTGCAGTGCCCAGGCACCTGGTAGGTCTTGCAGTGTTAAGCTTCAACAAGAGGCAACATTAACAACCACAGAAGGGGGAACAAGCAAATGGGGATCTAAGAGGAAACTGAAGAGGAAACTGAAGAGCAAGAAGTCTTGTAATTCTCCACACATACAAAATTTACACATTTTTCTCTGTTGTGCACTGAAGTGTCTCCTTCAGGCCTAAGCATCTCCTGGAACATGACTACGAGGCCCTTTCTGTGACAGACCTGGCAATTCCTACAGCTTTCTGGCTGTAAGGTTGTTCTTTACTTCTATCACTTAGTTCTTTCTCTTGAAGCTATAATATTTTGCAAGAAATAAATACTCTTTGGGCTATGGCTGGCAGTTAAACTGTGCTCTGGAAGCAGGGAGATATGGACTGAAGCCCAATTGCACAGAATACTTCAAAGAGAAAACAGGGAAATATTTGGCGGAAGTAGAATCACAGAATCACAGGGGTTGGAAGGAAACTCAAGAGATCATTGAATCCAACCCCCCTACTAAAGCAGGTACCCTACAATAGATCACACAGGTAGATATCCAGACAGGTCTTGAATATCTCCATAGAAGGAGACTCCACAACCTCTCTAGGCAACCTGTTCCAGTGCTCTGTCATCCTTACTGTAAAGAAGTTCTTCTGCATGTTTGTATGGAACTTTCTATGTTCAAGTTTTAGGCCATTACTCCTTGTCCTATTGCTACACACCACCAAGAAGAGCCTGGCCTCATCCATTTGCCTCCCACCTCCCTTTAGATATTTATAAATATTAATCAGATCCTCTCTCAGTCATCTTTTCCCCAGGCTGAACAGACCCAGCTTACTCAGCCTTTCCTCATATGGGAGATGCTCCAGGCCATTTATCATCTCTGTGGGCCTCTGCTGGACTCTTTCTAGGAAATCTCTGTCTTTTTTGAACTGGGGAGCCCAGAACTGGACGCAGCAGTCTAAATGTTGCCTAACCAGGGCAGAGGGGGGGAGGATCACCTCCCTCAACTTGCTGGCCATGCTCTTTTTAATGAACTCCTTGTGGCCTTCTTGGCCACAAGGGCCATCTCCAGCAGGTCATCCCCTAACCTGTAATGATGCATGCAGTTATTCCTCCCCAGGTGCCAGACTCTACACTTGCTCCTGTTAAACCTCATCAGGTTCCTCCCTGTCCAACATAGAAAAGAATCAACTTAGAAAACAAGAGCTCAGATTTGACATTTTAGCTAAAGAATCACATATTTAATTTAGTCAGACAAAAATATAGTTATAGATAGATATGATTCAACACAGTGAGTATTATCATACTTAAGGGCAATCAAATTTGAGAAAGCTAATTCAAAGATTGAGTACTTCAGGTTTTTCTTAGAACAGTGATGTAAAAAAAACAGTATATGTGAAATCTGATTAATACAACGTCCAACTGAAAAGCAGCATTTTGAATGCTTTAGTGGGCATCAGGATAAATGCCACAAGTGCTCAGAGACTTGAGCCTTAGAATCCATTGTTGAATTATAGGTTATTTATTATTTATAAGTGCTGGTCTAAATTTCTCTCTCAATTGTATTGGCTCTTGAAGGCAAAAAAAATAAAAATAAAAAAAAAATCACTCTGGAACTGTACGTTTGTATATGAGATCAAAATTTGTCTTGTTATATCACTTGTGTTCTATCAGTGATCTTATTTTCTCTATATATTAGCTGTTGAGAACTTCTTTATTTATTTGTACTTACTATGATTTTACACCAAAATATATATAAACAGGATGGCTGTCATCTCTTGTGCTATCTTAATTTGTGTGAGCTATTAAGCCAGATTGTTATACACCCTTAATAGCGTTCGAATATCAGTAATAAACCCTACATCTATATGCTAAAAGTTCAGGCCCTGACCTTTAAGAAAAGATAAACAGATATCCATTTTCATTTAGAAAAGCCAACAAACATTCTGCATTGACTGAAACATATGACTGACCTTCTCTTCTGACTTTATTAAACTGCTAAATCCTATGAAAGTTCAGGTTATTTTAAAATGCCAAAACAGCAATAAATATTAAGAAATCATAATTAGAGAAGCACATGCTGTAGGGCTATCTTACTGTGTCATTTTATATAATATACCTCATGCAATATATAGAAACACAGCTGTAATAAAGCTCTCTTTGTATAAAAAAGGAGTCAATTCCCATACACTACATCATTACCCAGAATACCCAGGTTAAATAAAAAGTGAATTTCAAGATGAAGCTTGTATGTCTCAGTGCACATTTTTTTAATTTAATGATGATAATTGGTGAAATAACTGCTATCTGTTAGCCACAAAGGAAGCACATTTGTTAAGTTTCCATAAAGCTTGTGTTATTACAACATCTTTCATTAGAAACAATCTGAAACAATCAACATCCTTGTTGTACTTGTATTTGTAATACTACTTGGGGTATACTTAAGTTTTTTACTTTGATTGTTATTCCACATTTATGTTCACAGAGTGATCAAATGAAAGCCAAAATGGGAGGCCTTGCAGTGGATATTAAAACTCACATTGTTAATTCTCTCATAGTGGATCCTAACACACGAAAGACAGCAGTGATATAAAGGTAGCCATCTTTATGCACAGATATATTTTTTTTAATATCACCATGCATAAAAAAACAGAACACTAAATAGTTTCTGTCAGTCTCTCCACAATCTGAGTTAGGTGTCATTTCTGCAAATGTATTATTCTCATATAAGGAGCAGTAAGAGAAAATATTCCCTGCAAACATCTGAAATATACTTTAGATATGGGTTTTAAAGCTTTTATTAGCGTAAGAGACATCCAGTTTTTTCTGGTGTGAACTAGATGTTCAATATCTTGTAGATCACTTTCCATCAGCAGGTAGCTCCTCCTCTCCAAAACCATCTAAAACAGTGGTGCTAGCAAAGCTCTTATAGAACGTGGGAGAGTAGGTATTGATGAAATATTATCCAGTGCAAGAGGACCAAAATGTAAACTCATATCAAGGTCAAAGAATCCATAATAAATGAAAATTACATTCTCTTATCACTTATGTCACGTTTTGTGCAAAAATGTTGTTTTTCAATATTCCATATTCATTTGTTGATGCTTTTAAATTATTTGAAAACTGTATTTACACTCCTGGCTAGGAATTATTTTATATAATGTCCAAATGACATTTCTATAGGCTTCCAATGGACACACAAAAAAATAGGTAAAAGTCTGCAGTGACTGAGAGCTTACTTGTAAGCACAGTAATTCCTTACGCAGCTAATAGCAAAATGCTTTTCCAAGCAGGCTGACTTGAGCTGATGGCCTCAAGTATTTCTTGAAGGAGCATCAACAACAGAAGCAAACTGTCAACTCAACCTTATGTCATCTAAGTTTGTGGAGCTTAAAATTCAGCAACCAGAAAGAAGCAATCTGGTGGTTCACGTGAAGTTCATAGAAAAGAAAGCATTATGATAATGTGACAAGTAGCCTGGCACCTGTGAAACTAAAATCTCTACCATTCAATGCACTGTCTTTGATGTCTTTCTACTAAAACAATAATTAAACATTATCAACACTAGGAAAATACAATTTCCTAAGGGGAAAACAAAGTTGATGAAGAATCTTGTCACACAGGTAAACTTTTTGTTGCAAAATGTAAATACTGTTCTTGTTCCTAGAAACAAAATTATACCGACCCTAAACATGCTCATTCTAATATTACAGCGCTTACAGCATGCATAATCCTTTAAAAATCATTTATCAGGAGCAAGAAATACTTGCATCTAAATGCCATTTTACTGTCATTTAAACAATCTTAAAAGCATCTAGATGGTAACTATATAAAATTACCAAACTTTCTCACTAAGGGCATTTAACATATGATAAAAATTCCATGGGTGTACCATTGCATCTACATGTAGTATATACGTACAAGACAGATGTCAAGATAAGCATGCACCACTTTCTTCTCTGCTCTTAAACAGTCTCTCACCCTTATTCAAATTACATCAGATAGGAAATATCAAATTTCATCTCTACAGTTTAAACAACAACTTTCACATCCCAGTGGATTTAAAAAAACATGCTAGCTAGAAATGAGAAAGTCCATATTACCAACTCGATTCAACAGACTTTTAAAATCTAACAGTAAAACTACAATTTGAAAAGTCATACTAACCATAAAGTTCAGAAATATACAGAAAATACAGAAAATATGGAGTATACAGAAAATATACAGAAATTACAAAATATAGGCCATTTTAGCTTATTTACTTTTATTAGTTAAATAGTTCTTCACTCCCTGGGCGGTGGCCAACAGAAGCTGTAAAACCCATGGCACTTCTCTTTTTTTGTTAACAGAAAGGAAACAATGTCAAAGCCCTCTCAAAAATGGTCTTCTGTAAATATGTTGCACACACTGAGTGCAAGGAAAGACTGCTGTTGGGGACAACAGAACCGTTTGGCTTGAGAATGTGAATAGCATCTATGCTTCAGAAATAAATCCATTCTCATTCCAATGCTACTGAAAACTGCCATGCCTAATATAATGGCACTGGACACAAGGACATACACTACACCTATATATCTCACAGTATATGAGAAATGCACCGGTGCCTTACCTTTTCTTAGCTGTATACTGAGCCTCTTCCCTATCTTTTTGGTGTTATACCCGCTGTTTGCAGTGGAGGTGAGAACTTTCTGAGGTGACGGTACCAGGCCCGATGGTGGTTTCCCTGATGAATTCACACTATGAGGTAGCTGCGAGTAGGACTCGGTCTGATCAGACTGGTTACCCGCTCTAGACATTCTTTGTAACGTGTGAAGTCCAGAATTGTGAATATTTTTGCTGTCATTATACTGGGAATCGGGGCTGAACCGATTGGAGTAGTACATGTTCTTCTCGCTTTGGGACAATTGCTCGTACTGTTCTTTATTTGCTGCAGGGACCACATGGAACCAAATGAATGGCGTACGCATGGCTTGGCGAAACATATGCTGTGCTCTAGGTTTCAAAATGAACAGAAAATTAGCAAATTAGGGCTGGCAGACTACAAGACATTATAAGCATAATTACTGATGTTAATTAAGCAACATGAGCTGACAGACACATAGCAGAAATTCAGGCATAAAGTATAAAACCTGAATCTGTTCATTAGTTTTCTTTGCCTTTTGCTAACATTTACTGCCTTAGGGTAACACAATGGTTAAATATGCTTAAAAACTAACATTCCAAATACTTAGAAAAGCAAAAATTTTAACCGCAATCTTGAAAGGCAAATCATTCTGTGGCAGGATTACAATGTACTTTTTTGCTTTGAACCTTGATAATTGTTTCTTTAGATATAGTAATCACAGTGACAACAGAATTATTGGAATGAAAATTACGCTTTATACAAAGATTAGGTCATAAACAGACATTGGGCATTAGGTCACAGTGCAAAATACACAAAGTCAAAAAGTCTCCTCAGGCTTAAATTTTGATTCAGAATCTTAGAGCAGGTGGAGACAAGGTGCTTTTCACCATGTGGTAAAGGGGTCATGTTCCAGTAAAGGATAAAGATATGAAGAAAGCATTTCAAATGAATCTTAAAGTACAGGACAATCAGCCTAAATGACATTCTTCTGGCTCTCAATATATGTAAGCTTTCAGAACAATATTATCATCTTTAAAATCAAACATTTTCTGCATATCTCTTTTCTGCTTTCTCCTTTAGTTATCTGTGTGTGACATACAAACGGATTTCAGTGTTAACAGTCTTTCTCATTCACCATTTCAGAATTCTACCAACTTCAGACTTCCACTACGCAAAAATTTATCATGTCTTAAACTTCTCCAGAAAGTTTCTCTATATAGTCCCTTTAGTTTCCACACATAAAACTATAATTATTTTTAAGATGTTAAAAAAGAAAGCCTCTCTGTTCTTTGTATATATCGAACATGATGTATTCCACGTATAAAAGCAAAAATCATGTGGGAACTTTATGATAAACAGTTTATCAGTGAAAGAGGGCAAAGTCTGTAACGTTCAAAACCACAGCAAAAATAATCAAATGGGAACTGTGTATATTCTACTGACAACAGTTATCTTGAATTTTTGTACTATAGCTACATTGGTCCAAGTAAAGCTTAGATCATTTTTTCTTAAATACTATATTGCCCCAAACTACTGCATGATGCAGTGCTAACAATTAAATAACAAAATGTATCATGCAGGAAGTAAACTCACTGTTCAAATCTCCTATTCCGAAGGTCTCCATCGTTAATCCTGACAATACAATCATTCTCACAAAAAAGATTTTCTTGTTCAGCTTTTCCACCTTTCTCCAGCCGCTTTACTAGTAGCCCCAGGGTTCTGTAACATTAAGATCACAAGTGATTACAGTTCCAACAGTTTGCAGTATATAACATCATACTGACTTAATATTTAATCATAATCACTATAGAAACTAAATTTTAAAATCTTCACCTGGGAATAGGATACCAACTTTTCAAATAATTTACAAGCATTACCTGAATTATTATCCATTATCCGTGAAACAAAGACCCTAGGTGAAACAAGCATGTCATTTAAGAGTATAAAAAGAGCAGTGAGTATGATGACACCAGATCTATTCTTGCAAAAGGCATAGGTATCTGAAGAGTAGAACTTCTTGGCACCAGGAAGTTCCATGCACAACTTTTCTAATGGTTAACTGAAGCTGAACAAGTTCAACTTAAAATTTGAATTTCTGAATTAGCAGAGTACGACAGCCATTCATTACTGCTCCTGTGCAAGAGAAATGTGGGGTCATCTCATGCATTTATTGTAAGCCTTAAATTTTCTTGCAAGACAGCAAAAAGGAAACTAAAAATAAAAATGTAAATGTCACTTTTAATTCACTGCACTATCTTAGATGAATTGGTTCAGTAATAACTGGAAACAATTACCATTTGATAGCTTCTGTGCAATGAGTTGACCACCTCTGCCTTAGTACTTATGTACAGTGTCATCTTGCTGACATTCAGAAAGAGAAAATACAAATAAATGTTCAGCCTGAAATTATGAAATGGATCCTGAAGATGGAATTTCTAAAGTATTGCTAGGACTGTCTGAAAAGTCAGTGATATTTCAATACATGAACTGTCATTTTGAAGAAGAATTAAATCTTCAGGATTATTCTTGCATCAACACTGAATTGGTTGTTTTTTTTTTTGTTTGTTTGTTTCTTTTAAATATCAGCTTTATAGTGAAATCGCAAAGGATGTACTAGAGGGTCAAATGCACAGCATCCAATATAACCCTTAGTTGAATGACAGGAATTGCAAGATCACAATATGCCTTTTAGAACAAAACTTACAATAAACATAGCACTGCAGTTCACACATACCTCAAAGAAAATGAGTAGTCACTGATGATTAAATGCACTCCTTATGATTCAAAAGTTAGATGTGCACCTGAGCACTTCATCAAATGGGTCAGAATAGCAAAATTAACTTTATCTTCCACTTTAAATTCTTCATTTCTCAAGATACTACCAACATATGCAAGACATTTATTTTACAGAACAGTCACGTTTTCTCTTGTACAAGCCAGATGAAAGAGTAAGAGAAACAATTTTTTTAGTATTTCCACTTTGGAACCTCCTAGAGACATTAAGGCATGATGCTGAAAGGATCTGTACATGTAAACAGACTCTGGGGAAAACAACATAAATCATTTTGACAACACAAATCATCAAACTAAGCCTGAATTAGACACTAACATTTAACTGATACTATTCTATCTTCAACTGATATGGTGTATTTTACAAACACCTACCATACTGCATGCCTAATCTTCAACCTGCACAGGTCCCATCAGTGGCAAACGTTCACCACCCTCATTTGGTTCCCAATGGACCGCTTGGGTGCAGTCACTGATGCTAACTGTGATAGGGCTTGACTTTAGCTCAGCTGTCGCAATTAGCAATCTGTTTCTTTGCAATAACAATGGCAAACACAATGACCAGGAACATTCCATCAAGGTAAAGTATCATTCCTATAGAATCCAAGCACTTTAGAAAACGTTTGGAAAACAAAATAGATACCGGTGTGTATCTAGTCCTGTCCTTCTCTATTCCACTTTGATATGCTCTGGGTTTGGAAAGTTCCACCTTTCGTAGATTCCTTCCAACAACCCTGCATCTCCCTTAAAAAAAGTGTTTTCCAAAGCAAAGACCTAGCTAGTAGTCACCTAGATAGTGAAACACTTCATTTTTTGGATATGGTCTGGGAAGTATTGTTTAGATGGTTTTAGGTGGTTTACTGTTTGCCATTCCCACAAATAGTTTGTAACAGTTTGCATGAAATAAAAAATCTTAGAGTCCATAACAATCAAACAGTAGCTTAATGATCATGTTGTGCTGTAGTAATTGTGCTAAAACTTGTTGATTTGTTGAGGAATTGTCACAGAAAGTAAAACAGAAGAAAATTTTAAAATATTCATCCCTTTTTACTTCCATTCACTCCTATAAGCCTTGAGTACAATCTCAGGCTTTTTTTGTCACCATAAATTCTAAAAAACAAAACTTAAAACATTATGTTTTTAGTTTCAGAAAGAACTAACATAATATTTATGAATGTCAATGATAAAAATATTTCCATTTCTCTAAGAAAAATACGAATATACGGATGACTTCACTACATTCGTTTTATCAGAATTACAGCTTTGACACATTTAAAAATGATGTTTAAAAACAAATTTGCTACATTTAGACTTGTAAACTGTTGAGTTTCTTTGGGTAGAAAATGTGGGTAGAGCCCACAATGTGAAGTTACTTGTATCTCTAAAAGGGAAAGAGCAATCAAATATCAAAAGTGAGAAGATTACACCTGAGAGAAAAGCACCACAATAATTAAGGGAGAAGAGGAAAGGACTGTGTCTGCTCTTCTTTTCCTCTCACTTCATGCCCAACAGCAGTTCCATGTGGGTGTGCCCACTGTAATGCCCACAGAATTCATAATTTGGAAGTGCACGTAATGGTTACATGACAGCATATATAATAACTGCAAAAGACCTTTTGCTTGTATGGCTATAGATCAGAAATCTCAAGATATCAACATAGTAGATATCAAAACATTTTACATAAACTACAATACTCAAAGTTAACATTGTGGTAATTATTCACTATGTAAAATGCTATGATTACTTCATTGCAACATCTGCACATACTTATGAATACAAGGCAATTGGCCTATTAATGGCTTTTGCATAGCATTTTTCTAGAAAAATAACTTTCTACTAATTTCCATTCTGAAGTAATATTAATAAATCATTAATGCAAGACACATCTTTATGCATGGTTTCTCATTTCTTAAATTTAATTCACCTACCTACATCCTTGAATCTAGTAGAAATCGTACCAGTCTTTAACCAATAGTAACGTAACACATAAGTGAGCTACCAGTCAAAACTGCAAATAATCTCATTAAACAAAGGCTACGAGTTCTCCTAATGCAAGATTGCACATCTCAGACGCAACATATGGTGCTCATGAGGGATCTTCTTTTTAACAAATGTTAGAGCTAGCCTAACAGAGGCACATAAAGCTGAGGACACTGAGAACAGATCCAAGGCTGGATGAAGGCCTGCCTCAAATCTGAAACCAGGATCTTCACAATGCCCAACTTTTCATTTATTTATTTATTTTTTAAGAGACGTATGGAACAAAGTTCCTTTTAGACACCGTTCTGTAAATGATTCATGAACATGGTTTAGGAGAGTAAATCATCCTAGAACTTGTAGAAAAAGTACATGCCTGAAAAGTTTAGTAACAAAATTTCATACATTATTTCTTCAGCATATTATTGTCAGATGTTGGAATTTTACTCAAAAAAAGGCATTACAGGAACTCATGTTTGCTATTGCAGCAAGTGCAGATAAATGGAGTGGATCTGATATGGTAAACAAAACTAATTGGATTTTTTCCCTGCCACGTGGTACCAGCATTAACTCCGATAAGTTGAGAGGTAGCTCTACTACAGTTTCAGTATTACTTTTCCAATATAAGGAAAGCATACAAATTTAGAAATGCTGTAAATAAATCTAGTCTAAAATGCTGAAACCAGTATAGATATATAAATATTTATATATGTTTGAACACAACAATGTAGCATACAAATATATGGATGCATTTGTATTTGCTTAATCTTTTCAATTAAAGTCAGTAAATATGTTCTACAACATAAGTTGTGGAGTTGAATGTATGAACTTCTGCACTCTGCAAACACATAGCAAGTCTGCAACCCTACAGGAACAACAATTCTAAGTGGAAATTTGGTAGCTGTACTGTTTTATGCTAGCATTAACTGATACGGGGACAGAACGGAAACAGTATCAAAGTACAGAGATCTATCTTACTATTTGTTTTAAATACATAATTGGGAATGTAAACAGCTTAGATTATATTAGCATTAGCACCACTGTATTTCCACAAGGTTCATTACTCTAATTATACAATTAAAATAAACTCAGCTACATGAGTTAGCATTTCAGTTCTAAATACAAATTACAACCAATGATAAAACTAGAAATAAGCGGCAAGTGTTTTATTGGCATCTAAATTGCCTGAGTTTTTCTGAGTAGTTCTTTGAAATTGTGAACTCCCCACATGCCACCCAGCTGTATGGAAATGATGATAATTTGTCATAATAAAAACTGACAGTGTAAATACATGAGAGTAATAAAAATATGATTTTGAACATCCAGAAGATGATTCAGCCATCAATGCCCATTGCACGTACACACTGAAGTTATTTACCTATTACCTACAAACTAACTAATATAATCAAATCAGACAGAACAGAAAATAACCAATTTAGATGTCTATGTAAAGTCACTAGCATGAAAAGGCAAAAACTCAATTAAGGGACAAAAATAATGATTGATTTAAAAGCAGATGCATAGCAGCTTCTCACAAACCACGCGACATTGAGGGAGCTCTGAGATGCGCTACAGGAACACCAGTATGGTGCAAATTTCCCGAGAGCAGAAGGTCTGAGTCAGCAAATCAGCTTGTTTGTTCAAGTTAAATTATCACGGCTGATCAATGCTAAATTGCACATAAACTTCTTTGCACAATATTTACGTCACCGAGCGAATGCAGGGCACTAAAATAACTTTATCAGCTTTCATGCCTGAACTCCGGAATCAATTTCCAATCTTTGGCAACCACTCCTCAACATCTCAGCTTGAATACTTCTTCAAATTAAGTTTATGTAACTTTTAAAAGGATGAGATCATACAAAGAAAGCCTTGAATTCAGCTAAAAGTGTGAGGGAATTTACATTTACTCCACAGGAATCTTTTCCCAATGGCTACTTTTGAGACTTAAAAGGCTGGAAATGCAGAAGGTAACACATACCTACTAAATGATCAAATACAATAGGATTGTTAGAAAGACACCTTGAAGGTGGTATGAAGGGATCTGACTGTACACAATAGCCATTAGATGTGACTTCAGTTTTCTTTGTGTCTTGAGAAGAAGAACCAAAGTTTTACAGTGAAATACAAACTCATTCATAAGCTCTAGAAAATAAATGGCGCTTCTACTAAGAGCACAAAAATAAGAGAACTACAGAACAGAATAATTTTCTAGTATAGGGATTTTGTATGTATCATTTTTTAAATAGATTTGGTTTTTTACTTTTTAATAAAATTTGTTAACTTTGTGATTCAAACTGACAAGACAATTCAGTCTCCTATTTTTCCCACCCTTCTCAGACTTCCTTAATATTCTTAATCTGTGTTTTTAGGTTATATATCCTAAATGCCCTAAGTATTTCTAGCTGCCAGGTTTCAGAAGTATGGTTTATCTTGAATTCCCTGGCATGTTTTGATAGCAAGGACAGCAGGCAAAGCCTCACAGAATCAGTGCTCTGCACCAAAATAATGTCTGATACTTATTAATGGTAGAGCTTTCCTAGGATTTTCAAGTGAATATCCAAATCCATTTCTATTCTCTTTTAATAACATAGACTTTACAGTAGTCTTGGGACTGTGGAGCTTTCCCCACTGTTATTCACAGAGATTTCTGATGTTATTTCATATATGCCTTGTGTCAGCTGAACCTCCTTTCAGAGAAAAATATGGCAAAAGTTCAGCAACTGTACAGAGCTTGAGAAGATTTCAAAGATTCTGACAAGTAGAAAAGGCAATCTAATGGTAAATTGTGATATAATTATTATTAAGCTTGCAAAACCTGAGTGCTTTCTCTCTGATCACCTAACTTCTGTAGTTTTGCACAGATTGAGAACTTTCTTTTCTTTTATGCTTTTCTCTCATTCTTCTCATGCTTTTCCTCTCTGTTCTTCTCTTTACCTAAATACCTTTGTGTTCACTTTCTATTTTCTGTTTCTTTCTGCATTCATTTTCATGCCTCCTATTCTGCTTACCATCTCACTTGTACCATTGCAAAAATGTGCAAGCAGATTTTGTAAACAAAACTTTTATCTCAACAAATTTCAAGCCATAAGGTGATGAATATGTATACACCTCCTCTCTTTTGACAAGGTGAACAAACTGTTACCTAAAGCATATGATCAAAAGGGCCAATAAAGGACAGATGGATTTGTAGAGGTAAAAACAGACATATAATAAGCAAACGAAAGTATGATCATGTCTATATAAATCAACGATACTTTTCCAAGAGAATAACTGAGAGAGTTTTATTTTTCATTAAGAAATAAAACCTCATTTTTTTCAGTTGAAATAATCAGCAGCACCTAAACAGATACATAAGAAGGCCTTACAAATTTTGTTTAAGATCGAAAGTCAATATGGAAGACAGATTTTACTCCAAATCCAAGCCTTCCACAAAAGAGCCAGATATTTTCTCAAAACAAGGCAAGAGCATAGATGTGGCACATGCTTTCTTTCTACATGCTTACTTTCTTTTTGGTAGGAGAAGGCCCCTGCTGACCGATTATGGGAAAGGGGAAAATCAGTATGGTTTTACACTTTTAAAATTTATCATTTTAATAACCATTGCTTATTTAAGTAACATTTTCAAAATGCAATAGAAGGAACTGGAAGAAAAGAACTGAAAGTATAGGGTATCTGCAATTGAACATCAAATAGATGAAAAACATGGTGGGCAAACGGAATAGGCTATACACTGAGCTATCATCAGATCTTTTCTTTTTGAACATCGCTTAAAGTCTTTATTGACCTTAGTTTTGTATATTTATGTTTTTATTGAGCAGATCTCTTGCTCAAATAAGTTTGCTCAGTGTAGCACAGAGCAGTGCTTTGCAGCCAGGGAAGGGACAGCCATGTGCTGGAGTGAGAAATAAGTGGGTAGAAGAGCATTAGCTCTTCCTCCAAATCTACAATTACATGGAAAGCATGGGAAAAGTGCTTTGTAAACAGTGAGGTCCTCTCCAACTCTGGCTGATCATCCACTCTCTGAAGCCATGGACACAAGTGTCTCTCCCCACCAGCTTTTTCTGCTCAGAGTAAACACAGCTCTCTACAGCAGCAGACACCCCTGTCCCCAAATGATGGAGGAAGCAGGAGATGTCTGCTGGGAGAAAGAAACAGCCAAGGTAGGTCAGCGCACTGCTGATGCTGCAACAAAATTAAATTTGCTTCCATTGGTGACAAAATTTTTTTCAACATACATAAAACCTTTGAATCCACCACTAATTACTATGACAGCAAAGCTATTTTTCTCAGACTATGTTAGTGTTTTGATTAAAGACCCTAAATGCTAAATCTCTATCAAAGTAAGCATTAGAGGTGCTGCACACTGTTTACTATTATAATCCCCTCAATGATTTTTTTAAAGTAGACGATTTTCTTTGCACTTTTTAAAAAACCATTCCAGCTTTAGTGATTCCAGCTTCTGAGTCAATCAAAATACGTTAATCTTCTCCAAAAACATAATGTTTCAACTTTTTTTGCTATGTTTTTTTAACTCCAACAGATGGGACAATACCAAATATCAAAAGAACAATGACTGCTTTTTCTTCCACTCTTATCAAGTGCAGATACAGGAAGCCTCTGGTTTAGACTGCTGATATTTCGGAACATGTGGCTACAAACAGTCAGTGGGGAAATGCTGCCTAAATATCCACCTGAGCTAAAGGAGCAGATTATAATTTATAAGGGCCTGAAGGGAAACAACCTAATACCTCAGTTTTCCATGGGATCACATTACAACCCTGCAATTCTAACTTATTTTAAGCAGAACCTTTACATTATAGGATACAGTCAGTAAACTTGCATTTCTTCCTTTCTTAATCAGTGAGGCTTCCTTTTAAGAAACATTCAATATTCCACATAAACCAAATGCACACAATACAAGAATTAACATAACTAAGATAAAACATGGCAAGTTATGATTCAATTAAAATCCTACACGATACGTTACCTTCCACCTCGGGCACTGAAAGGCACTACATGGATTCCCAAAGGCCCACCGTCGTTGGAGACTTCTACGAGCTTTACCATATCACTGTGAGACAACGATGAATGAGGGAATATGAACATGTACCGTGAACGAACCAAAAAACCCCACACAAACATACACAGAAAAACAAAAACATTCAAAAAATTACGTCATGGTGATGAAAGCATCATTGAATGCTACATACCTGAATAGTAATCTGATGGCATGAAAGGAAATCAATCATTAAAAATAGTTTGATTAATAAAACAAGTGAAAATCAAAGCAACCAATACCTTGCTGTATCAAAGTAAGCATAATCATCACATGCATATTGTTCTATTTCTTTCTTACTATAAAGTTAAATTTAACTGTTTGCACTGCCTAACAGAAATATCTTAAATGTCACATACAATTTTTCCCCGAAAAGCTAAATCTGATCATAACAGTAGCATGCTTTCTTTGTTTATTTTAGGGAGAACCAACTCCAAGCATTAATATTTGTCTTAACAAAACTACTCCTTAATTAAATGAGGACTGTTAAATTTATAACTCTTCAAATTCTTCTGCTTTTACAATGAATTTATTAGCTTTATTGTGTTGCCATTTCTTTTGTTGAAAGCTTGCTGTATCTATAACTCCTTAGGAGAAAAAGTTTCCCCTTTAAGATGTACCTATAACATTCCCAAAAAACCACATGTGCTCCTGAAGCAACCACCCATTTTGTTTTCAGTTTTACCTTCTATCAGCAAAAGGTATAAATGAAAGATGCACAAGTTCAGAAAAAATATGCACAAAGATTCCGGAAATAAATTTGGACCAAACCTACTGATGATTTTGAAACATGCACACAGCTGGAAAGGTGGAGCATAGCCCATAGACCCTGAAGAGTTATAAATAGCCAAATGAGAAAATAATGCACGAAGGCCAAACCTCTCTGTAAATCTGGAAGTTTCAGATCTGATTGAAAGCCACAATCTAAATTTGTGACTTATGCCTCTCTCTAGCATTACACACCTTTTCCATGTTTCTTGGCAGTGTAAATATATACGTATATAATGCATACACACATCTTTGAGAAGCTTGTTTCTCTTAAGCATACAAATCAAATTTAATCTAGAAACGGAGCAAAGAGCAAGACCAATTTCCTGTGATAGAAGTAAAGGATTTTCTATTTCCTTTAATAGGCTCTTGATCATATGGTGGTGCACCACAAAAACTTAACCTGGAATCTAAGAGTAACCAGATCACACACTGTTAGGAAGTCAACAAAAATTCTGTAATATAGTGTGTTTTACACTTCTTCCACTTTTTTTTTTTTTTTTTTTAAATTTTAAGGTAAGTTTTATGCTTGTTTTATGCCACATTTTGTGTCTGTTTTTAACTTATTTTTTAAATGACACAATGGAAATTCTCTATCTCTGTTACCATTGTTTAGCCCTAGAAAGTATTGAAAGTGTGGGAGAGCTGAGAGACAGCAGCCAAAAAAAGTGTTATTCTTCAGCTTTGGACAAGCATTTTAGGATTGATCATATTACAGCACTTGGCAATGTTTCCTGTCCCAGTTTACATATCAGCTAATTTTGTTTTTTTCTCACTGCACAGTAAGGCTACATTTTCATTAACTTTCATGAAAAGCAGCTCACAGGAATCAAGCAATGTCTCCCTCCCCTGAAGACAATTCTAAAAGACATCTAATACTGCTGATATACCTATGGCCCCCTATGATCAACTTTCTTTCTGACTTACCTATTGTAGTTTAAAAAAAAAAAAAGAAAACAAAATTCATGTGTTCCCCCTGGAACTGTCCTAAGCAGAACAACAGCCTAAATAAAAGTCCAGTTTTCACAGCTGGACTACACTATTTAACTTGTTCTACTGCTTGAGCCAGTATCTTTCCTTTTTTTCTAATATATACACTTAAGGCCTATGCACTCATTTTTCTTCTACTGTTTTTCTTCCAAAATTACATTCCAAATTCAAATCTTAAACTCTGTAAAATGGAAAATGAAAAGAAATGGCCCCTTCCAAAGAGATATTGTTTCAATTCTGCTTCTCACAGATTTTCTCATAAGTTTGAGCCAAGTACTTCAAACAAATATACAAAGAAGTATGATATCAAAACAGAAACAGAAAGAGGCCGTGTATGATGCAAGGCCAGTGAGTTAATTAAAAGCAACACCAAGAAGTATTACATTTAACAGAAGTTCCATAAATTCTATTTAGCAAGCAGTTTTTGAAATTACAGGAGATTCTGTAAATGGAACGGAATAAACTCAGCAGGTATTGTTTAATAGATGTCACCATTTGACTACGCAACTTCTGTGACCCCACACGCCTTCCAAGCAGACTGTGAACAGTTCACAGGTAATAAGATTTTCCCCCTTGAAATTCCTGTCCGTTAATTTATTTGCACTACCACTGACCCAATTCCTTCCACCAAGTTTTCAGAGTTCCATCAAATAAGCGTCTTCTTTGAGGCAGAAAATCAGCACTTCTTAGCATCAGCACTTAGAAACGTTAAGTGTCCAATGTTTATCCTTGACACAGAATTTTTTAAGTTTCTTAAAAACTGCCTTAGAAGGGTGTGTGAAATAAACTGTTTAAAAGCAAAACTACACATGACCTAAAAAAGGCTTCCCCACTTTCTTAAGGGCAGGTCCTGAGGTTTTTGCAAGTCTATGTTCAGTCTCAAAACTCATCATTAAAACAATGTGTTCTGCCAGTAACTTACTCCAGGGAAAAATTGATATTGTTCTCCAAGCCAGTGTCTGCATGTCCAACAGGCTCAACTCTGCTGTTGTCCTCCTCTGTTCGATCTTCATCCTAGGTATTAAATAGGATAAAATCTCATTAATCTACATTTAATAGTTTCATTTATTGTAATAATGACAGTATCCCATTTTCAAATTATGGCTGTTACCAAAGTTGAAGTGGAAATATATGATTCCACAATTGAAAAAAAGCTTTTTTATTTGCTGCCTGAAATTTTTGTAAATCATTTTCAACACTGTATGCTTTTTTGTAATAACAGTCAGTTTTATATCTTAACTTTGCTATATGCATATATGGATAGAAGCTACAGAAGCTATCACAGGTAATATCTGTTTGGAAGGCACGTGAGCTGGAACAGAAAGACCGCTGCCAGCCAGCAGTGTGGGTGCAAATTCCCTCAGAGCTCTTTCTGGGCTGGTCACTGGGAATTCAGCTGAAGTCATGAGGCAGCTCACCAAGGCTCGCTTGCAAAAACAATAGACAAAATTGTGGCTCGTGTAGTTTGACAAACTACCAATATATCTTTAAACATTTTATCAGAGGACTTTATTCACAGCATGCCATGAACAGCTCAGGGAGCTACACAAGGCTCTAATGTTAACAATTGATTTTATTTTTACTTTGACTTTCCAAAAAGTATATGCATTATTCACCAAACTTAATCTTAATGCCAAGGTTGGGAATGCTGGGAATGCTGTACTTTCAAATTTAGATCAGGGTAATTCAAGGACCACCAGTAGGATGATCTACAACCCTTCTTACACCTAAGTTGCTCATTAGAAGCTTATGGTTTTAATTACTTGTGTGACCAAACCAAAAATAATTCATATGAACAGCGGGATTCAAACACAGATTTAGATTCTAGAGTCAGAGCCATTAAGTCAGAAAAAGAAGTGATAGGTTATGAGTTCAGCACACAGAGTCAGACACTATATTAAATTATTGAAGAGATATTAAAGAAAGGCAGAGACACTTGGTAATGTCCAACTGACATTTCCACTGAGAGTCTGCAAAAGCAGGAGGCTGGATGCATCAGGCTTCCATGAGCTGTAGCTACGCCTTTGTGCATCCTGGAGAGAAGCGCACTGCGTGAAGCCGAGCTACTTGAAGACTGATGATCCTGTGTTTTAAGAGGCTTTAATGTGCACTTCTTCGTCATCCATCTCTGCTAAGTACTAGGCAAATAATACATTTCAAAGGTTAACCAGCATCTTGAACCTGCCTAGAACTGCATTACGAACGCAAACAACAACTCAAAATAAAATATATTCCATATAGTAAAAGTTGCTTATAAATCCACTGTAAGTGATAACCTGTACATTAAGAAACGTTATTAGTTATGCTTACATTTCTGTTTAGTAGCTTCAGGTGAAGCTCTGTATGGACAACCAAGTACAAGGAATGAAGACTAAAAATAAATAAATATACATATATCCATTTCAATCATAAGGTTAAATGCAGTTTGCAAAAAATATATAGAAAGGAAAATCAGAACATTGCAGTTGTTTCCCCTTAAAAAGAGGTGTTACATCCTGTTTCATAGATCCTTGTCATGGGTTTCTCATTTCAAAGTGAAGGACACAGGTGATTACAGAGACCTATTTAAGTATTTATACTGCACTGGAATTATAATCTGTATGTTTAAAATCAGAGTTACTGAAAAAATACAATTTTGAATCGCAGATGTACTAAGAAGTCATTCCAAATGTTATTTTGTTAAGCAGCATTTGGGACAATTTTCCATGCTGGCTTTCAAGCAAACATACAATAAGTACACATCTAAGAAGAGACTGAAATAGCATCCTACCTATTAGTAGATACACCTCCAGTAACAACAATAACAAAAAGTCTGTCTTTATGTTGTGTTATTTTGGCAAACACATCTATGTATTTACAAGAGCAGCATCATTCATCTAGCACTCCTTAGGTCCTATGCATTAGCAACCTTCAGTCCCCTATGTGTTTCTCTTGATATTTTAGAGTCTGTAAACAAACTTCCCCTTGCCCTATATAGTTTTCAGGGCCCTTATTTGGACTTTCCCTTGGCAGACTCACTTTCGAAGTCCTCCTGGATTATGCCCCCTGTGCACAACAGTAGCTAAATCCTCGTGGAAATCTTTCTTCCTAGCCCTGTGTCCTCGCTCTCACTCACAGAGGATCCCCATGTCAGCTCACACCTAGGCCTCTCCACTTCCTGCATATCCCATTTTCCTTCCACCAGTCCCACCTTGCACCGCAGAGATTCCTTCTGGCACCCTCCTGCCCAACCTGGGGTGCAGCCACAGCCAGCTCACCTGCCCACTGCCCAACCATAACTTCCAAAATTAGGATGTGACACATCCAAAACTGCTAACCAAAAGCTAAGTTAAACAGACGCTATCTGGCAAAAACACATTTAGCTTTGTGTCTTTCTTATTGAGAAATACAAACACAGTCAGTTTGGGACCAGACTCGCTGTCATTTATCCAAGCCATTACAAAAAAGCAGCTCCCATACACCTGTGTCTGGCTCTTCCCGGACAGCAGACAGATCTGTATCAACGCGTGTGTGTGCCCGTAAATAGGTGCTTAGAGAAGAAATCACAACCCTAACTACAGCACTGCCATAATCAACAGATGTACAATGTATCTTTCTAAAAATCTTTACTATTACAGTAATCAAGCACTCTGTTCTGCTGAAAATAACACAGATTTTGATTCACGCTGAAGCGAATGGAGAGAAAAATTGGACACCTACAGAGAGAAGTGACTTAAAATTTTGATTTACTATGGAAAGTAACTAGCTGTGAAAATCTCTGCATCTAGTAATTATTTCTTTATTTGGAAAATTGTTTTCTTCTGAAAGGCGAATTCCACCTGTACACACTGTCATGAGGAAAGCCAAGAAGAGGACACTTAGAAGAGCAAGACAGTATTACTGCAGATCTAACTTCCAGAAATAACTGATCAAACTCCCAAACTCATAAGGTTTCTTTGATCTCTATAAATCATCAATAAGTGTTATATTAAAAGACAAAGCTTCTCATGGATGTATCATACACTACAGACTTCTTCCAAAATTGAACTGAAGTAGTTAGTAGTCCTATCATTTTTACAGCATGGAGGAAAATTTAAAGAACCTCTTCCAATGTACTTAACACACCCAGTGCGTTCAGTACAAACCTCCACCAATTCCCTTTTTTTGTTAACTGAGGTCCTTCACACAGATCTCCCAGAGCCTCACTGGGCCACCAGCCACAGGTGTAGTTCCCCATAAAGCACATAAGCCACCTGTCGTGTATTTAGGCTACTAAATCAGATGTTACACAATACAATGGTCGCCTTGAACAATGACATAAAAAAAGAAAACAGTTCTTAACATTTGTTTTAGGTAGGTTAAGAGAACTGGAGGCTCAAAAAGTTGTTCCTACTTTTAGATGGATCTGTTTAAAACTCCTGTGTCTTAGAACAGTCAACTTTGTGAACAGGTACACAGCAGCATCATTGATCTATGTTCTGTAATAAAATTAACTATTCAAACGCTGGGAAAAAATCTTCATTACTCAGCATGGACTATGAGTGTTAACAGTTCCACGTATTAAAAGGTGCATTTCACTGTTCACCTGCACAGCTTTCAAGAAATCACAGAATACACAGGAAAAGTTGCCTTTTTTTGTATTTTTGAAGATTTCGCTTATGATTGCAAAGTCCCCACAGCTACTTTTGTCATTGAACCTTATTCAGTATACATGCACTCAAATAGACTCTTTAATTACATTTTCTTGGATAATTTCTTCTTCAGGATCTCCATCTCATTCACGTAGGAGACAGCCATGACCACTGGCTGCAGATTGAAGACTGCCTTCTGTTTAACTTCCAAAGTTTGAAACCAGCCTTGCCTTCCCAGTCTTATTGGACGGTTCATCTTTCATTACCAAAATATCAGCTCCTGAATCTGATTAAACCACAGTCACTGCCAGTCTCTGCTTTATTTTCAAACAAGAACTTTTCCACACATCTGTGCTGCTCCATGCATTTCTGATGAGCTCTCCAAAAACATAAGCAGAACTATTTCATTTTCCTTCTTCAAGTTCCTTCTCGAAGCTTTTCTTTTGACAGGTACCTGCAGAAAACTCAATAGCAGCCATGGAGGCTGAACAAAGCGTGCTCTTTGCTCACATTCCTCCACGCTTCATTGGTGCATTCTTCATCTCCAGGTGCCCGACTGGAGCAGTGATTGCCATCTACTGCAGCCAGGCACGATTGGAAATGGGTTCTGAGGCACACAGGGGTTATGCATGCATCTCTCTTTGAACACTGAAATCTCAAATTTGGTAACAGTATCTCCATTCTATCAGTAATTGATAATAGGGAGAGAAGATGGTTTTTATTTTCCCCCAGTTCAGAGAGAAATAACAATTATTTCTTTGTTGTTCAGAAAGCAATTTGATATTTTTAGTGATAATGGTTATATGAAATAGAACAACTGTGTTTTCAAATGTTTTGGATGCTCTTGCTTATGGGAAAAGTGTGGGCCCTGGGCAGCCTCTCTGGCCTGCTGTATCAAGGGCTTTAATGCTTCCAGTAAAAAGAGAAAGTCTGGCAAATTCAGCTATAAACTTCAGTAAATCTGTTCCCATTGCACACAAACCAATTTTTTTTCCCCATCTTCTGAAGTTGTTAACAGCTCAAGGGATATAGCCTCAACAAGATAGGCTGACATGGGTACACAAGAGTTATATGAAGAAACAGTTTTTAAAACATAATTAAACCCATATTGTATTTTTAGTAGTCTGCAGAGTAATTGCAGCAAAGTATGTTCATGTGAGTTGGTTGTTCTCATTATACAACACTTTCAGCATCTTTCCTAACTTTAGCAACAGAAAGAAGGGTCTGAAATGGCAAGGCATTGCCAACATTATAGTAAACAGGCAGAGCTGCCAGTGTGAGCAGTGTACAATAAATTTATCGGACATACACAACTGTACAAAGAGAAGCCTTTCACTACACTGCCTTTGTGTTGGAGTAATCAAGCTTGTTTCCTTTCCAGCATTTACGTTTTAAGTCTTATTTCAGAGAATTAAAGTACTATGATTAACGAGCAGAAAGGAACAGCATATAACTTTCAACCGATAACTCAAATTTTAAAGTAGAGAAGAACACATTATCAATAAAGAGAAGCTCCTGCGCACCAGTATTTTTTCCCAGCTGGGATACAACAAAAACAAGGCTTATGTTATTAAAATATGCCCTTCCCTTCATGTTCCCCCTTTTATTCTCTTGCTCTTCTCTGTAATGATTATGGAAGAAGAGACCACATTTGCTATTAGTCTCCAGACTGCCGCGTTTTATAAATGTTTGTTTGGTCCTTGCAACATAATGCAGGTTCTCTCTCTCTATGATCAGGCTTGATAGGCAACAGCTCCTAAGGGACCTATTTCCTGAGTCTTAACTAGCACAAATATACCAGCATCAGGCTTTTGTGCTAATGTTCTCACTTCTTGATTAACTGGCCAAATCTCAAGAGAAGGGCAATTTTCAGTCAAATCTAAAGAATTGTTCCAAAGATCACATGGGGAAAAAAAAAAAGTTATTGAATAAAAAAGTATGATTTCTTCCTCTTGCACACAAACATATACCTGCACGTATAATTAGATAAGAGCTTTATGTAATCCACATGGGTTCTATACTAGGTGCACTGCTATTAGTAAGTAGTCTTACATTAAATCATCATCCATTTAAACAAACAAACAAACAAAAAACAACAGAAACAGCTGAATCTTTTTTTTTCTTGTTTATGGGGTTATTATTCTGCTACATGTCAGTCACTCCTATGCTGTTCGCGTACTAGTGCAGCACAGTCACCCCACAATTGGAAATGGCAATATTCATATAGTTTCTATATGCTTCACTAATCCAAAATGAAATTTGCCTTGCTCAGTCAAATCACTGAACAGATATCATACAGGCATAGAGGAGCACAGAATGGAAGGGATTTCCTTGGTCTCCTGATAAATATCAAATTCATCCCCTGCTATCACAGGCAATCATCTCTTATTTCCCATTTAATAAACGGATCAAGCTGAGCCTTAAAACTGGTTGGCTTCATGAAGGCACTATTTCTATTGTGAACTACCTTGGAAGGAAATGTTTTTACAGATTTAAATGATGTATTTTTATTTATTTATTTCCAGTGAAAAAATGTAGTTTGATACAACCTTCCTTTGACAATCCTGTACAATACTTCATTCAGTTTTGACTATCTGTCATTTCCTGTCATACTTAATGACTTGTCTTAAAGCATACCTTTAAAGCCTTGCAATAACTAACAAAAACTGGACAAGCCCTGTAATATCTCAATTATTTTGTAACATGTATTAGTTTAGAGGCTTACTGGAGTCCATGGTCCTCTGGGGCTCAGCAATCTGTGCCATGTCACTGAATCACATTCATCTATTCTGTAACAATTACACAGCACGCATCTCTATCACACAGCTAGCAACGCTAACTACAGGAGCACAACATAAATGTTGCTTGGCCATTTAAAGCAGCTTTCACTAAAAAGGCTTTTTAGTGGATTACACTGCAGTTGTCTGTTAATTCTTTTTACAGGAGGCACTACAGACAAGTATGAGAGCCCTCAAAGAGTTATAGTGGGTTAGACAAAAGCCCTTCCCATCAGAGGATTTAACTTGAGACATATTGCTGGTTCTGCTTCTTCACAATAATGAAAATCTTGGACAAAGAGTGTGTCATGGAGGTTTGTCCTTACTGTTGCTCATAATTAAAATTCTTAAATATCATTTTGAAAGGAACTGAAAATTTGCAGTAAAAATTTTACTGTGATGAAGCATTTCAAAAATCCTCCCATGCTCCTCGATAAAAAGATTATGAACAGAAATGAGCACCAGCCAAATACACACAGGCACATCCTCCCCACTACCAGTTCTGCAGCACACAGTTCAGGCTTCCCTCCAACCCTCATCCTATCTGCTGCTGCTGCTCCTCCTCTAAAGGAAGGGGTTTTAACTTGACCTTACAGTGGTAGCTTGCCAACAAACAGTAAGAAATGCATTAAAACTCTGTTGTTGTTGTTGTTGTTACTGATGAAACATGTTTGTGTGAATTAATGTCGCTCAACGGTCAGTGCCTCCTAGCAGAGAAAAAACAAGGCAAAATAAAAGATTTTGCAAATACACGAGTAACTCAGCAAAGCTGTACAGGGGAAAGGGCAGAAAATGGAACCTGACAGGGAATGAAAAACAGTAATGTCTAAAAAATTGCTAATTCTCAAAGATAAACTGTAAGATTGAGGTTAGATGTTAGGAGGAAATTCTTTACTCAGAGGGTAGTGAGGCACTGGCACTGCTGCCCAGAGAAGCTGTGGGTGCCCCATCCCTGCAGGTGTTCACAGACAGGTTGGATGGGGCCCTGGGCAATGTGGTCTTGTGAGAGGTCCCTGCCCATGGCAAGAGGCATGGGACCAGATGGTCTTTAAGGTCCATTTCATCCCAAGCCACTCTATCATTTCTCAGTGTGCACTGTAATCATATCTCATAGCTTCTATTCACTGTTTCGGTGAAAACTACATCAGTATTCCCCTCGCCGAGTAGCATCCCACTCCACAACATTTCAATGATGTCTCTGAGACTGCTGATAGTACAAGGTGCTTGGCAGAGCAAGGAGCTGTACAGTAATCTGATAGCTGCTGTAATGAATCCATACAGCAAGGTTCCTCTACAGACGGCAATTACCAAGAGCGTATGGAAGATATGTAGCTCTTCCCACCAGATCATATTTAAGGGACTTTTCAAGAAAGACTAGTGTTATTGCAGCACACGTTGAGTCATTCTGCAATAGCTTTTATCCCACAAATAATATGCACTGTCATAATTATCAAAGCATTTTAGAAAATATGACAATAACACAAAAATTTTTGGAATTTCTGTTCACTTACAAAAGAGTAACATGTACCCAAATTTAACCCAATAACAGCTTGGATAAGATTTTGCATAAGACACTTCTAAAAACGATAGTATTAAAACAGATCTTAAATGTCTCACAGTAGCTTAGGATGTTGGGCCACAAAACGCCTGTTCCTGCTGGAAGACACCAGATGAGCTTCGCCTCTTCTTTTTCTGATCACCAGGTAACAGTTGTAGTCCATAACTTATTTTTTTTTACATTTTATCAGATGCAAAGCATCTGAAGGACTAAAATTCAATACAATTTGTTACGTAATTGATTTTGGAGACTATTCACTTATAGAGCCACCTACGAGCAGAAAGATTGAAACGGGGAGCCCAGGTTGGGGATGACCCAGCAGCCCATTTCAGTGCCAATAGTGCCGCCTATTGGCGAGCCCACTAAAATGAGGTTTTAAAAAGCACTGTGATGACAGAAAGTCAACCAAAAGATTACATGTAAACAGAAAGTACTACTCCTATGGTAAATATCTGAAATATGTTAAGCATGGAAAGCCATGCTTTCAATATTAACTAAAGCATCTAAAGAGCTTTCTGGAGATTTGATCAATAACGAATTATAGATGTTTCCACTGTATTACAAAGAAATGTATTCATCTTATAGATCCATGTATGGTTGTATCAAATTACCTCAGATTGATTGCTGTCCCAAAAATAAAGTGGTTTCATTCTGCGGATCTGCATAGTTACAGTTTTTTATCTGCTTTCTGTTTTTTCTCAGAATTCAAAAGTTTCACAGAAGAAAGTCTCTGTTCTTTGTTTTAAATAAGGCTTATCTGCAGACTATTTCCATTTTCAAACCTCTGAAATTTTATACTCTTTTTATATGATTCATAGTCTGACATAGAGACCACCAAGATCTGTCAGTTTAAAACAAATATTAGAGTTCATATTAAATACAGAATCAAAGTCATACTTTGATGTCGAAGTCATGGGAAATATTTTTAATGGAAATAGTTATCACCATTATTTGAAACAAGGCTACAATTATAGGTCATTGTATAATTAAATTCCCCTGGAAAGTTTAGCCCAAAGGCCAGAGTTGGTTTGTGTACGCTCTTTTATCACTTACCTTGAATAACAGAAGGATTACCTCATGACAACCCCCATGGTGAGCTAAGATGAATGCGGCATTTGTCATGTAAGAATCCCTCTTCTGACTGATGGCATTGCATACTATTTGTTTCACCTTTCCTCGTGTTAACTGCTATATACACACAAATCCTCGTACACCAGCCCCCCCACTGATTAACTCAAATAATTCCTACCTATACAGAAAAAAAATTGTCCTTCCACTGGCAGAAGATGCATTATTTGAATTATTTTGTGACAAGAGTGATTCCTTTTACAACAGAAAGTATAGTTTTCTTTAAAAACCTGAGTTCTTCCACCCCCACAGTTCTAGGTTATAGAGACCTGGGACTTTGTGAACAGCAAACAACAAAACTAGCATTCATTTTATATGGAGAAGCTGGCATTTCTAGAAAGAAAAAAATATTATAATATACCTCTAACATGGAGAGTTACTATGGCACCCGGGAAACAAATACATAGATTTGTTGGCTTCTAAATATATATATATATATATATATTTAGAATGCCACAACAGCAAGGACAGTATTTCTTTCTTAAAGTAAGAGGAAATAAGGTACCCTGCATGGGTATGACTACAACATGTTTGTTTTTTCTGTTGAGTAGTCTGAAGTAGGTCAGGTTGGGCAAGTCCATTAGCTCTCCTATAAATAGAGTCTCACTGAGTTCACCTGCTTGTAACTAATGTTGAACAACAGAATTTAAAATAACTTCCTTTAATCTGACAAGATAGCTTTTCTGTATGTAGGTTTTAAAAAAATAAAAAAAAAAAAAAAGGAAGTCATTAAGTTCTGTGTGATTTTTAAAAGCCAATGAAATGACAATGGATAGATGAAATTGGGACGCACAGTTTTTCCCCTGAAGAAAACCGAATGTACATGCCTCCACCTATAAGTTTAGAGATCTGAAAGACTTCTGCAGAGATGTATTATAGATGAGTCACATAGTTTCCCCTTGATATAGAGACAAAGGAAAGGAGAAAATTCTGCATAAATCATATTTTTCCTGTAATGTTCCTGAATATATTACTATTCACCTCACCTTTTCAAAGACCGCGATTTTCATCCTTCTGAGGATTTTTTCTTTTACTTTTTCTTTCTTTTTTTTTTATGACACAAAAAGCGTTTCTTATTTAGCAACTTGAATTTGTCATTAGGCAATTTTCAAACAGGTCTCATAGCTCTTTTATCCTTATTCTTTTTTTTTTTTTCTTTTTTAATCTGAAATAGTCCCTTGTTGCTTGATTTGCAGATCTGTATCAGCATGCAAGGATTTCACTAGCTTCAGCTAAGAACAGAACTGTTCGATCCCCTTGAGTACTGAGCATTGAGTCAATTTAGAAGCAAGCTAAAGGTACAGCACTCTGTTCTCTGTCACACAAAACATCGTTTTACTCAAACGGGCATTTTAATAACAAAATTCAATTCTGGATATTTTTCTCAGCATGGCACAGGACTGTTAAGAGATGACATCAGACTGCTTATTAAAGACCTTGCTTCTTAAAAAGGCTATTAAAATGCAACAACTTTACCAAGAAGGTAAAAATCCCAGCATCATTAGAGTTTAAAGTTGGCATGTATACTTTAACTCTCATTTAGGAAACTTAACTTTCAAAAGTTCTGTTTTTGTGTTAATAAAAATCACCAAGTTAACTTGGCCCAAAGAGCTGGAAAAACAGAGTTATATTTTTTATCATCTTGCTTGAAGGAAAGTACATTTATAGTGATTTATCTTTGGATCTCATTGCTAGGATTTGCTAACGTTTTGATTTAAACTCTCCTTGTTGGATTGAAAAAACACCTATGCACCGGTTTTACACAGCACATGGATGGATGAGCACTTATGAGTTAAGAGATAAATATCTTCCACGGCTTAAAGTTGACTTTTCTTCTCCGCTAAAGGACAACACGGGGGTGGGCTCATGGGGTGCAGCCATGCAGCAGCAGTCACCACAAGGCTCCAGCACTGTGGGGCACCAGGCCTGGCTGCAGGAGCATGAGGCACCCGGCTCTGCTCTCCTGCCATCTCAGCTGTTGTGCAAAATGTTAGTCACAAGACTTTACTATTTTGCAGTTCCACCTTTTACTTCTCTTTTCCAGAGCAGCATAGCAACATGTCACATTTTGCATTTCACCTCATACTTCAAAGAGAAAGCTCAACTTAAATTGCTTCAGTTGGATTCTGTGTTGCACTGTAGCATTCAGTCTTTTGCACAACATGGATTTTACCTGAGGCACCAAACAAATTCACTATTTTAATAACAGAAAATACTATAGCATTTTTCACCGTTCTTTGCTCAATTTGTTTTGCTGAAGTCAACATGAGAAACAATTTCAAACTTTTCAGTAAATGCTTCATTTATGAATGCTCCATTTCAAGTGCCTACAGGGTTGCAATCTGGTCTATGACAATTTTATTAATTTTTTAATCAAAAGCATTAAATCAAATTTAAAATAAATAGTACTCAGTACTTCTGTGGTGCCTTCCAGCACAGAATGGCAAAAGTCCTTTATGGCAATAATGATTTTAGTTTCATTGCACCCTTGGGGCGAAAACTAAAAGTTATTCTCCAATTTTTTTCTTCACTGGGGGAAACTGAGGCAGGGAAGATTCCTTTCTATCCTCTTGAGACTCAGCTCTAGCCTCAGATGCTTTCTGTTTGGGATCATCCCTTTGAGATAGCCAGAGCCTTATTTTCAGAAAATATAAAATAGTCACACGTCTTACTGCAGACAACCAAAAAGGGCAGAAGCTGAAAAGGTGCTTTGAAAGTAAAATAGCCCCAAGCAAATTTCTGGAAAGAACAAAAAAATTCTATACTTTTCTGGCAGACAATGAAGCCAGTGACAGCTCAGAAGAGCACTTAGCTCGCATTAAAGGAAGAGAGATACTGGGAACAGCATCATTGCGGTCCCAAACCCACACTGGCATGCAAATCACTGTCATGCCAAGTGTTACATAACATGTGATGAAGAAGGAGATGCAAACTTTCCAGGCAATGGTATTTCCAGTGCGCTATACCAAATTAAGCTGCAAGGTCAGTGCACACCACGGACATTGCTGAAAGTGGAAGACTCATTTCTTCCCCTCCTACACAGCCATCCTCATCCCTAGATCCCTCTGTCCACCTTCCTCTTTCTGCTTATTCAAGCATTAGTATCACTAGACAAAAGTTATAAATTAATGTTAAGTATAAACTATTACAATTGGTTATGTTTCCCAGGCTGATCCAGTTCAGTCCAACTAAAGGCCTCATAAAACCTTACAGAAACATGAGAAAGGGAGCCAAGCATGGTCAAGCCTGCTTCTCTTCTCAGCAGGGACTTAAATCCTCTCTAACAGTGGCTTCAGCCCTTTGTTGGTAAGGATACCGCTGGTCTGCAGTTAGCACACAGCTCAAGGTACTCTTCAACATTCAGTGGCTTGCCAAATCTCATCCTTCCTCTACTGCCTCCTTCTAAACCCTACTTTTTTGCAAACAATCTAAATAATTGTGCCTCTTTCCCTAAAGTTGCCATCTCAGCACTTACCCTCTTCAAAACAAGCATGCTTTCCAGGAATAAATCCCTCTTGCCCTTGTATGCTGCTGACCTATTTTCCATAATGCACTTTCCTCTTAGCCAGTTTTTAATTTACAGTAGAACTTCATTTGTCACCACAGAACTATTTATCTAAACAACTTCACACAGATTACTCGGATTACAACATCTTCCTTAGATGAGACCAAATTAAGACAAAGGCACAACAACGCTTTCAAGTGCTATTAGCTGAGTTAATTAAAAGCTAAGAAGCATAAACAGAAATAAAAATGCATGTGCATTTTGTGGTTGAATCCTTCCTCATCCCAAAAAGCAAAAAGCAAAAGGCAAAAGCATGGAAGTCGTACACATCTTAGAAAGACAAGTGCCAAAGTGCCTCTTTTCATCAAAAAGTCATGTCACTTTATATACAGTTGTCCACATAAGCAAGCTTTTTAAGGTTAACAATAGCATGTTGGGGAACTAGATACAAAAAGGAATCAGAACAACCTGGTTCAATTAGAATTGACAAGGGGTATGTATTGTTGAACTCCACATTTAAAAAAGATAATTCCAAGTTGAAGGTTTCCAAATCCATAGAAACTTGTTATTGGGTTCCAATAAATCACATTCAAACCCCAGTTAAGCCAGTCAGAGAAGCCAGACTAGTCTAAAGTTTTCTTGAAGTAATATAAATATATATATATTTTTTTTCAGTTTAACTCTTACCAAAAATTGTGTATCTGAAAAGAAAAACCAACACAGAAGAGACCAAGCACTTTACCTTTCAATTCTGAAGCTACTGTCTTCAAGATATGAAAGGAAAGCTTGAAGAAACATGAAGAAGCAGCAAATTCCTTTGCTTCCAGAAAGAAGCAACTTTATAAATTAAACTGTACTGAGCTTTTCTTCCACTGCATCTTCAGGCACTTCTACTTTCCACTTTCACAGGACACAAGTTTCAGACTAACTAGCTGAACAAAACTAGTACCTTGTTTTGGCTATTTCAGAAGATAATGCAAGAGCTGCTACAATAGGCAACACAAACAATTTGAAAACAAGCTTTTGTCTTGCCCTTGGGAAGTCAGTTTTGATATCATTAGGTCTGGGATGTATTTTGCACTTCCTCAAGCACTAGAAAATTTAAGCAAGGACAATGCTAGCCTACCAATACTCCTGAATAGCTGGGAAGGAGAAAATTTTATCTATTTTGTCATCATATATATCAACTCTTGAAGAGACTGGACAGTGAGTCTTTGAAGATGCAAAGGTCACTATACCTTATAATTAAGAGCTGATTCGACAGGTAAAGGTAAGGCCAGTTAGAAAAAGAAACGGAAAATTCTGTGACAAAGGCTGTGGCTTCTCACTAAAATTAATAAAATTCACAGTGTTCACACAGAACTATAAAACTTGAAGACAATATGAAAATATGGGCAGAAACAAACACACGGGTTTAAATCTGTAAATTTTCACTTACTAAAAACAGAAGGCTTCCCACTATTTTTCCAGTGCCAATTCTATTTGTTTCCATGAGTAAGCACAGTTTAACCCTCAACTACCTAGAAGCTCAGAACGTTTCCCTAACAATATTAATTATAACCTTTTTGCAATCAGATTTAATTAAAAAAACATGATTTCAAGAGGAATTCATAAATGAAATGCACTTGTCTTTCTCTCCTTACATACAACCAGCTGGAAGGCAATAATGACCAGATAAAATGAAAACAATAATGAGACTGTGCATATGCACAGAAACAAAATAAATAACATTAAAATAAACTTTCAAAGAGAATACTTTCCTAAGAGGCTGATAGTAAGGTAAAGAACTAATAACTTGGTAAAGCAAGTTAACAATAATGTGGTTAAATTTGCCTGTGAGAAAAAACTTAGGTTTAAAACAATCTTTTAAAACACAGTGAGATTTGTGAGACTTTCCACACATATACTTCACACTGGTGGACTGAGAAGTCTAGTGACTGAGGAAATTGAAACATGAAAAAATATAAGATAATACACACTGAGAAACACCATCTCATCTAACTCCCCAAGGGATGAATCTCAGAAAAAGTAGTACAACCTCTCTCTCTCTCTCTCTCTCTCTCTCTCTAAAAAAAAAAAAAAAAAAAAAACAGCAAAAGAAAGTGGAAATTAAAGAATTGGTGAATGATAATACAGTGGTGAATTTAATATACCTGAATTTTACTGTAGCATAATACTTTTTCAGCACATTTAGCTCTAAAAGTAATTTCAAATGGAAATTCTCAGTTTCATACCCTCTCAGTGTAGTATGGATGAACTTTCTTACTAAACAAGTTTTTGAGAGAGCAGACGAAGAGTATGACAAAGCTGTAGTGCGTCTGCAGGTACCCCCATGGGGCAGCAGCAGATAACTCCATGGCCTCCCTACTTGCCGCGTCGAAAACTACTTTCCTTTGCCTGTTTTAAACCAATTCTTGGTCTGACCAATTTACACTTAGCAGAAGCAATGAATTGCCTAAAGTGGAGCAGGATAACTTCTACATCTCTTTGGACATGGTTAGAAATTATTTCCCTGTATGGTGGAAAATCAATGTTGCTAGAAGGGGTTATAAACAGAATATATCCTACGAGAGGCTGAAGCGCGCAGTCTCTGATACCTAGGGTAACAGAGGTATCTATGCCCATCCACATTTCAGGACAGACTGAGAGCATACTTCCACCGACCTGTGGTTAAGGAGCACCCCTTGAACTTTATGAGAAAAAATGCATCTTCCTATTCATCCCACAGTGCTGTATACATCCAGTGCAGAGGGACATGCATGTAAAAAGAACAGCACTGTAGTGGTGCATTTGCTACAGGAAACACATCTAAGCAGTGGAAAGTTGGAAGCTCTTTGTGTAAACAATGCAGGTCATCTAAATGGAATTTGAGTATTTGGCACTTTGCTATTGAAATGAGATAGTCTAAAAGACAGTTTAGAAATCTGCTTCTCCCCATAAGAAAAATCTGAAAAGCTCGAGTTCTGAGCAATTATATTCTGGCACAGTGAAGAAAGGATTAACTGCAGTTGCTTGATAGGTAAGTAAGACCAGAGAAGAACTTCCACACAGTACAAATCCATGGAGCTGGGGGGGAAAAGAAAAAAAAAAAGGGCAAAATGAGGCTAAATATCAGGAGAAAATCCTTACTGGGGTGATGTATCAGATGGTGAAAGCCTCCCAGGGGAAGAAGCAGAATCCCCACTGCTCAACACATGTAAGAGCAGCACAGACAAAGAACTACAAGATAGGCTGCAGGGAAAAACTCAATATATAGTAAGAGGATGGTTCAGATGACCTAATAATATAACAAGATTTAAAGTGACTAGATAATTCTATTATCATTAACCACATTCACAGCAGTACAAGCTAAAACACTGTTGCTATGGTAATCAATCCTTACGTATTGGTGCAGAAAATGACTGCAATACAAGGGCTGGAAAAGAATCGAACCCGCACCACTTATCCTCAATGAATTAATGTACCAGTCAGCTGGCTAACTGTTGGACATGAAATTCTACATCCAGCTTCCCATGAGCCTTTTAAAATAGATAGTAAAGCATGGTCAAGCGTCTGACATTCAAATATAGGGCTCTGCTTAGGCATAGACAGTTTAGATTCAAGGTAGGAGCAATGTGGTTTGTAGAGAACACTGCTGGAAACTTGTGAATTGGTCATGGGCTCTTGGAGTCTCCTTTTCTTCGTATTGCCTGGTTTCTCTCAGCCCAAAGTAAACCGCCACTGCTAAAAGGACAATGCATGCACACTCCTAATCACATGCTACTAAAGCTCCATCTGATGAGAACATGAGAGCAGCTTGTTTTCCACAGGGAAGGTAAGAAATAAAAGAAAGCTGAAGTGATTATTTCATCCATCCTTTTCTAAGTAGCTCTATAAACAATAAACTGTAATGAAAGAATCCTACTTTTATTCTCAACATCTATTCCCTTTTTTCTCTCAAAAATTTTCAGCTTTGCAAGATTAAAGCCACAGGGAAACAAAGCTCAGCAGTCTCTTGATCAAATATCATCATCACCAAATCAGTTCCATTTGTGCATGAACACCATTACAATGTTGTAATGAAGTGCACACCTCGGTGCAAAGGGAAACGAGTACTAGTTTCTCCATTCAGTTTTCCCCATTACTTACAGCAACAGCAAAGGAACATGTGGCAGGAAATCGAGAAGCTAAGCCTGGCAGTAGTAAAGTCCTTAAAGCCAGGAAAAAATCATGAACTCAAATTTCGAGAATAGAATTAATCATTCCTGGTACCACTCAAATAGGGGTTGCTTGGATGTTTATTAGTAAAACTGGAAAGCTCTTTTAAGTTGTTTTTGTGTGTGTATTTTTTTTTTTATGGCAACTGAGAACTTAAAATAGGGCACTAATGCTCTTCTCCCTCCAAAACAAAATACTTCCACTAAAACAACAGGAATTGAGTGGGAATGAAAGGCCAAATCACTCTAAAAAACCACTACATTCTCCCAGTTCTGTAATATAGAAAAAAAAGAGGTTGCAGTACATACTTAGGTAAAACTGCAGGCATATGTGGATAGCCTCTGCTCCTCAGAATTTCACAGCTATGTTTCCTTTCCAAAAATACTTTATCAAGGGAAGAAAGTATTTCTTTTGGCCTCTTAATGGTCTACATCACTGTTAAGAGAAATAATTCAAAGCAGACCACACAGAACTGAAAGTATATTTTAGATGATTTGAGCCATGTATTCAAAAAGGAACATGTTTTCACCTGCAAATGCTGGCATTTTCATGTTACTCATTGTTTCATGCAGCAGGTCCATATTCTAGTTTGAAAATCAACTATAAGCAAACAAGTATACCAGAAGGTAAGAATAAAACCTTAAAATACTCAGTTACAAAAATATCTGAAAAAGACTAAAAATAAACCTACCTATTTCTCAAGAAAAGCCATTAAATTTGACCTTAAGGAATGCGTTATATATTCAAAGAGAGAAGGAAAGTACATATGTCGAAGACAAGGTAAGAGCAGCAGTAGAGCTTTCAATATTCAAAAATATATAAAGAAGCAAAATATTTGATAGATGTGCTAAATAGTTACCCTGGTGTATTAAAAATTGCTTACATAATGTATATATTTTGTAAAATCTCGTCAAAGATAAGCATATAAAATGAGTCAAGTTCAATCAGAACATTCTTGAGATGCTAGAACATGCCTGGCTTCATGAGACATTTATCAACTGATGAAGATATACCCCTTAGATTGAAAGCAGTCTGTAAAATGCTGCATGTATATTTTGTTTCTATTTTCATCTATTTCATTAGTATTTTTCTTGGAATTTAAACAAAAATGTTCCTGCTTGTGTGAGTTTCAAGTCATTAGCGCCAAAACTCCAGCCAATGTTTCATGAGAAAATTACTGAATTATGTCTGTTTATGATTATAACGCAGATTTCTCAAGAAAATTATTCCCTCTTGAGCATTAAAAACTAAATGAGTACGAAAAACTAGAATGTGTTTAATGTGACCAAGGTAGCTTTTCCCGCCAAAATGCCTCTATTTAATCCAAAGTAATTTTTGAAAACTTAAACAAAGTCTAATAAAGTTACTTCACTTCCAAAGATGACGTGTGTTTACCAGAAAAGTCTCAATATAAAACTATCATTAAAAAAATCCAAATTGCGAAGGCCAAGAATTTTACAATGCAACTGCTGTAAATAATTTCTTTTTTTTTTTTAATGGAAGTTCATGGATGAGTCAAAAAGAGCATGTGTGAGAAAGAGAAAGAAATCCCACAGCTACAGAGAAATTTAACTGAAAAATTAAATCAAGGAGCCAAAAGCAGACACACAGATGGTAAGAACTGGCAAAAATAAAAAGTAAAAATCATGCTCTTAAGTACCAACAGATGCAGTGACTTTAAAATATTACTCCTTGAGGATACACAAAGACAATAATCCCAGACTGTGATTTCTGGGACAGTCTACTGCTGCACTTGAGCCACAAAACACACCGTATTGTGCAGAGAAAAATGAAGTGTCAGACGTGGAGATATCTGCACTGCCAGCCTCCTAAAATATAAGGGAAGAAAATTAAGCTATCCAACACTGTGAAATTAATGTCTTCAGAAAAAAAANTATTTTGCAGTAGCATAAAGATTAGATTGATAAAGTAATATATATATACATATATATTACCTGTTCTTGCCTCTCCAGCCACTTGTCCACCATGGGATGACTGGCACTTAACGATGAACGAGCATTGTCTCTCTGAAACTGGTTAGACCAGCTACTAGTATCTCGTGGTAGGCTTCTGTAGTTTTCATCTTTCTATTTTAAAAGAAACAAAAAAGTGTCTTATAAAAAAACAACCAGTCCTTGCACATTATCAATGCAGCTGGTTATTAAAATCATACAAAGAGAACAAGGACAAAGGAGAAAGCAGGTCTGGCTGGTCTCAAGGACCAGAACATACAACTTGACTGCTTGGTGTGTGCATAAAGATATTCCATGTCAAGAGCTCCCCTTCCTTAGCACCAGAGAAGTCCAAACACAGCCCTCAGTGGGTTTGTTGCTCCCATTTGCGCTTCACTACTGGCCTTTTCCAACTTCAAACCTCTAGTGCACAGACTTCCCAAGTACGTACCCCATCAGGCTTTCAGAATATCCAGCTCCTTCAAAAAGCAAACACAGCATACAACCTTCCCCCTAGAAACATGTAAGTCCAATGCAGAATTTCCCCAAGTCAGTCAGTTTTACAATTAAAGGTGTCTCCTTGCTCCAGGTATGCTCCTTTTCCACTGGAATAGTATGGTAGAGAGTTCAAAACTGGAATTTCTCATCCCACATCATAAGGAAAGATTATAACTGGTGATATACTTCTTTCCCCTTCTCAATACTAAGTGTTTATGTGTAACACATTAAGTAAAGAAATCACACTTGGAACTTGTTATCAAGCTTGTATTCTCATTTTAGATGTTTTTTTCCCTGTTTCTGTTTGCTTGGTTTGCTGAGAGTAAACAAATACAGCCATATTTGTAAAACTGCAGCAGAGATTGCGCCAATGGAAATACACGTATCACATTGAGACAGATTTTTTAAGTCTTTTCAATGGGCAAGTTACAGTTTGAATTTTCTTTCCCACACATATATATTCCTCAGCCTCTAATGATACTTCGTCCTTACACAGTCCAATCACTAAAAGCCAATAAAAACACAAGAGGTAGATCCTTAATATTAGGAGTTATCCTTAGCCCAAAGCCAATGGAAAAACTGATCATTTATACAAATCAATTCCCTCCAATTAAAAGCATATATGGAACTGAAATTCTCCTTAGCCTTGAAAAACCAGATTGGAAAGGCATTAAATATGCTACAAGGATAAGCAGAGCATTTTTTTCCAGTCAGTATTTGCCTGTCTTAATTCCAAATCAGACAATTTAAAAGAAGTATCTATTTCATCTGCATTCCTAAGCAAGTAAATTAGGGTTATAGTGCCATATATTTAACAATATCACTGCCTTCTGGAATCTTGAAAATCTCTCTAAATAAAAANAAGGGGGGGGTGGGGGGGTACTTATTTACCTATAGTAGCAGCAGAAAATAATCTTGAGCCAAATCAAGTTTCCCACCTCCTTCATGATACACAAGAGAAAAGAAACAGTTGCTGTTAACACCTGGGAAGTTAATTGTCCTATCAGGTGGAAGCCAGAACCATCACATGGCCAAGAACCTGCCTGATGTAGTAAAAATGCTGAATTTGCACATGAATGTCTGACTGTGGAGACTGAACTCTAGAAGGGGCACCTTGAGATCTGATCAGCTCTTTGACTAACATACACTGTATGTGAATTCTCTACCACTTCTGGCCACTAATTCTACCTGCCCATAGTTACAGCTATGGCCTAATATTTAATTCAGTGTCACATGCCAAGTACCACCTTTCTTGACCATGACCTATAGCTCTGCTGCAGAGAAGCAACAAACCATATGAGAAAGCTAGGCTCTGCTCACAGCCTCCTGGCTGGACCTGGTCACTCAGTGAAGATTTCCACTCCCTTCCCAAAAAAGAGACAGGACCCTGTATTAGGACTGGAGCTTTGAACATATCTTCTTTGTGACAGAATTGTGTTCTATTGAATATGACAAGCTTTACAACCATGCTTCTGTCTTACACTTTATCTGTTATTGTTCTATATTCATTAAGGTTATCACAAGAGACAAATTACAAAATTGTGTACTCAATAGGGAGGAAAGCAAGGAGACTATCTTGGCATTGAACAGAATAACAGACAAGAGGGTAAGACTAAAATCTGACTAATCTTTTTACCAAGTCTTAAATTAGCAGAATTCCTAACAATGATATTTTTTCCTGAAGTTTCTATCTGTACATGTGAACAGTTTGAGGCAAAGAACAGCCTGCAGCCCCACAAGCCTCTCCATCTTCTGTTCATGAAGCACAGAAACTGCAGACCTTCCTGATGCGTAGTTACAGAAATAGTGGAGGAAAAAATAAATAAATAAATAAGCCCACACCTGTTGGACAAGGACAAACACAAAAGAGGCACATGAGTGAAAATGAAGATGATTATATGCATTAGGTATAACCCCATATACCATTCAGAACTAAAAAAANAAGGCTAAATTTCTACCTTCTATCCTTGTATTAAAACACAGAATAGAAGTAGGGCTTTTTTTTGATGAAAAATTTGACAACATGGTTAAGACGCAGCATAGGAATCCAAAGAAAATTAATGATTCAAATTCACCGATCTATCTCTAAAGCTCTGATTTTCCTTTTTCAACAGATAGTTCTGAAATGCACTAATTTATACCATCTGAATGTTTTTAGAGAGTCTATTCAATCACATTAAAAGCAAGCCTTATTTTGCTGAAAATAACAGCTGAAGGCAGAGACTCTGTAGCTGGAGATATAAAACCGTAAACTATTTGAATGTCTGATCTCATTGTTGAAAAAGAAACCTGAGAAACTGTATAAGATCACTGGATGGATGTCACAAACAACTTACTGAGAGTGTTCTGCACAGCAAATTTCTGCTCAAGAGGATAGCAGTAGTAAACACTTCCCATTTCAGGATACAATATAGTTGCTTTCATCTCTTTGGTTGCTACTTGGAAGCTACGGGGATTTTAGGCAACAGACCTGTTCTTCAGTAATAAGCATGAAATTTCACTTCATTTCCTGCCTCGCTCTCATTCACTGGCAAGTACACATACATACAGATATACATCAAATACAAATACATATATATTTACGCACAAGTTTAATTGAACCAATCTCTTTATATTTGGAAATCTGATCAACTGCTTCCAAATGAAGCAGGGTAGCTGTAGAATTTCCCTTTCCTACCGTTCTTGCCCCTTTTCCAGTGCTGAGAACAGCAGGGTGCTCTTAATCCTTCTGCGAAATAGGCTTCTGCAGTAGAGCATGGAATATACTATTTCAGTTCAAGTTTTCTTGGTTGCTAACAGTTTCAATATTTGACTAATGAAACTAAAATGACCACCCAAGAGAAGCGTTCTGTATACTTAAACTTCAGAAATTGGTGAAAAGTTTAACTCTTTCTTGTGTTCCCTTTTCATGTCTCTCTATTATAAAACAGCATGATTCCAGATTTGATCAGGCTTTGAGCAAGTCTTTAGGTGAGCTCAAGAAAAAACAGATTTCTCAAATAAAAGTGGTATTACCATGTAGTTGAATACATTTGAAAGGAAATAAGATATTTTAGGTCATTCCTCAAAGCTTGGTTGTTGTGAGAGAAAAGAAAGTATTGTGAAGGGGAAAGCAAAGAACAAAACCAACTTTTTTTTTCCTAAAAGATTTGAGAATCAAATTAAAGCTTACAAATGTTGTCACTAGTACTTAATGATCTACAAAACAGAATGAGTGAAATTACTGAGTGAAGCAGTAAAAAAAAAAAATACAGGGCTTACCTTTCTAAAGTCATTTTTAAGTGGTCTCTGGATATTTGATTTTATGGTAGTAAGGTGATTCTTGGGTACAAACAATTTCACATAACTGACTTCATGGTCATGAGAAATGTCAAAACTTTCTGGGAATTACACTGATCAATTTGCCCTGTGGACAGGTGGAGAACTCTGGAACTAAACTGGGAACAAACCTCAGGCAGAAGTAGCTAACCAGCATATACAAACAGAATGTCTTAAAGGATGCAGGAGGCAGAATTAATCTTTTCCACTTCTTTGATGTATCACTCCAATTTAGCAGAGCCCTAGTAAAGCACAATAGGTAGGAGCAAAAGCAATTACTTCAAGGAATTTTAACAGGTCCTGAGCATTCCTCCATTTAAGGCACTAAAACTTACACAAACCTACAGAAGTATTTCTCTAACAACTACTAGAATATTTCTAATTCTGTGCTTTGATTAGTCCCTGCTACAGCAGCCCGTAATGATTTCCTAGAAAGGAGGTGTCTTGCAGTTCCATCTGCAGAACAGGCTGTGATGTTGCTAGATTACCGTTTGCTTTATGGTTCTGCTTATTGGAAATGAGGCATTGCCCACATAAAAATAACTTCGGCACATCACACCCTCCCTCCTCAAAGTGCAATTCCAGTAAATGTTCATGTATGGTAGAAGCTGACAATGATCATCCTGAAGTTGCTTTTTCTTTTCTCCTTATATTCAGAAGGAGGAGGTGTGGAAAATTTGAGAGAAGCAATTCAACCCAAGCCCGGAAAGCCTTCCCTGACAACAAGCCTCTGGAGCCTGCAAGACAAATCCAGCGCTTGCTATCTAGTCAGCAGAGCCACAGAGGGAGGTTGGAGAAGGACTGTCACCACTCTTGGAATCTGTCGGTCCTGCACAACTGGTTTCTTAGCACAGCCCAACACCTCAGGTCAGACATGGTGTCTGCTACTTCTTATGCATGTGCTGGCGCAGAGCACTCCGGCCACCCCTACTGCTGTGCCGTACACAAAGGAATAGGGCTGGAAGTCACTAAATAAGCTGACTTTGCCAGGTCAGCAAACTACACTGCAACCTCCTTGTTTGAGTCTCTCCTTTCTGCATCTGCTCTCAGATTATCCATTTCCACTGACAGTATTTCTACAGCGTTGAATACAGAGCTTCAGCAAAGAAAAGCAAAGAGGATAAGGCAAATGACGTTGTAAGAAAAGTGCTTTGCACAACCTAAATACAGAAAGTTTATAAATTGAAAAACACTTTTCAATGAGTGATATGCTTTGAAGCCAGGGTCAGTAAGATAGGACTGGCCTTTTGTCTCCGGCACCTCATCTATTTGGAGTTTCCACCACGGGCACTGGATACACACACAACTTGTTATTTGTCTTTTTAAGAACGTGATTGGGTGGGCTGAAATTTCTGGTCCAGTTATTAACAGGCTTTCCAGATTCATCCAGACTCAATTTCAATTTTTGATGAACTAAACAAAAAGCAAACAAAAATGAANGGTCAAACTTGGCCTTCTTCTGTAAGCATCTTCCTATCATTAATAATTCATAAAAGGAAAAAAACACCCTGCCATAACTGAATAAATTAGATAAAGATAAGTTTCCCGTTCAGATAAAATTTGTCATCTTATCTTGCTCAAAATAAGCACTCTTGCTTTATTTCTGTTCTGTTTGGAATTAACTGACCTGCATGACTCTGTAGGGATTCACCTGAATCTCCTCTAAAACCTACAGTGAGACGCAACAAGCGCTAAGCTCCTCTTCTTCTCTGGGTGGTACCTCGTTGCACTGTTTTGCAGAGAACAGTACAGCTTCCACTACAAATTTTTAATATAATTATTTCTTGAAAATAAGTAACATTAGCCATTTAGAAGATGATAATGTACCAGGAAGAAAATTAGACTATTAAAAAATAATTAAAAATGCACTTATTTTTCCATTTCAAGTCAAGCAAATTCTAAAATGAAAATCAAATTAACTGAAAATTAAGTTAATTCAAGGCTTTAACTAAGGGTTAAACAGACTGACTCCTAATGCAGAGTTATAACAGTTTGGCTTGGCAGCAAAATCACGGAAATTCTCAGTCTTCAGTTTCCTTATGATTTATAAGGGACAGGGGAAAAAAACTGTATTTGAGATAACTTCCCAATTTTGGATGGTCTTTCTGATAGAACATGAAAAAGGACAATGTCAAGACAACCGAAAACAAAACATAAAAGGGGTTTGAGGAGCTGAGGTTTTGAGATGGCCTCACTTCTTTCCTAGGAAGAAAGGAAGAATCAGTCTGATACAAATCTATACTACAAACTGCAAAGCAGGAATGCAAGAAGAAGAAAAATAAACAAGAAAATGAGAATAAAAAATGGAAGCATTTTCTTTCCATTAAAAATATCAGTATAATGTACTACCAATACCATCTTCTGAAACAAAAATGCAGAATTTCATCTCAAGCAGCAATGGTACGTATAATCATTTACATATTTACACTTTGGTTAAAAGGCTGGAATGCAGACCAAGCAGAATGTTAATTTTAAATTAAGAAGATCAAGGGCAAGGGAGAATCCTCTATAGGCACAATTAACAGAATTGGTTTAATACACTTAAAACTTTTAACCTTGTGGTCTTTGAAGCAAACAGTGGAACTGCATCTATTTCAGGTTTGTACAGAAGGCCTGCACAGCCCCGAAAAGTTTTATAGAGCTGTAAACTAATGAAATAAATTATCTTAATTTGGTGAGATCTATTTTCATTAACTGTATTGCCCTCTGAGGGAATGAGGACAAATTTTAATTTTCCTAATGCATCCCACTCTTGTGTTCTTTTGGCACAGCAGGAGCTCTGTGCCCAACGCTGCAACACTGCCAGTGCCTCCAGCAGCTCCTTGTGCGGACCACCACGGCTCTTGGGAACAGCAACAAGCATGTTGTGAACACAGAGAGACTATTGCTATTCCAAACAAATAGCTGGGATACAACAACATGTATGTCTGCGCTAAAAAGAAGACATACTAGAAGATAAAGCTCCTCCACAACGTAATGAAAGAATGGGAAAACAAGTTTTTAAAAGCAGAGGAGGAAGATCTCAAACATTCCTTGGATGAAACGCTCTTCTGTGCACAGTGGGACACTTTCAGACGTCCTTAACTGACCTGCTATCAGAGGCAGACAGCAGTCAAGAGAGCCAGAGGTGGTACTGTGCGGCAAAGTATTTCGGAAAAGATAGGAAAAACAACAGCAATAATTTATTTAAAGCTTCTTACAGAATCTGCATGTAATTTAAGAGTATGACATACCATCCATAGCACCAAAGCTCAGTTACCATTAATTACTATAAAAACATGATTACTTAGATACTTTGGACCAAAAGGGCAGGAAAACAGCAGTGTACGGTTAATAGCTACCCTAAAAAGGCCAATGCTCTTCAGAAAGGCTCTGAAGAACAGAGGTCAAGTTTAGACTTCAGCCCAGTCCATCTACACTCCTGTGTGTATGTCCATGTCTATAAGATTGACCGTTAATGATATACATCTGAATGTGCTGCATGTTTTTTCCACTAATCATTAAAATCCTCAGATTGTTATTGTTGTTGTTCCATTTGTTTTGTTTTGTAAAATCAACTCTTCTATGTATATGTATATATATATTTAATTGCAAAGTACTGTTGTCTCTCCACATACAGAACTACATTCTGCCACTGCATTAATATCTACACAGCAGCACATAACCGAGCACAGGCTGTAGCCCCAAAACTGTCTCAACTACTTAATACACAGTATGAAATGACAGATTATTTTTGAAGGAGAACAAGATAGATGCCAGCATGAAATACTGTTTATAAAAGCAGCACTACTACAGCTGTCCCCAAGCAATAAAGCTGTTTATTCCAACATCCTATCTCATATAAACTGAAACGCTCAGCACTGAAAAATAACTTCAAGGCTGTTCATGACTCCAAGACAAATAAGAAAAAGAAACTCTTTTCCAAAATATACAATTAAGATCATGTCCATAAATGTCCATTTTGCATAAAAATGTACAGACTTCTAAATTCTATGTTAATATTTTCTTAAAACCAGTACATACTGTAGTTTGAAATTTGAAATTTTAACTCTGTACATGCTGATGTGTTGTTATGAAGACAGGCCTTTCTCTTCAATGTTTCTTTTTCTGTAGTTACATATACATTTTGAGAATAATAATATGTGCATTAGTATACTCATGTCTAAGCTACGTGTCTAAACTACATGCAGAATACAGAGATTCTTCTGAATCCAGAATACATGACAACATATTCCAGCAGGAAAACAGTTAGATGGCTTTTAGATAGAGAAATAAAGTTTGGATTTAGAAATCTGGAACTGAAGCCATGGAAGCAGCTCACTGGGGTCCAGTCTGGAAGCTCATTGGCTGTTCTCACGCATACTTCTACTTGAGGCAGATCTAGACTCTGCTACTGAACAGCAGGGGACTGGGGATATTTCTGCAGGTTCTCAAACTGTAAACAGCTAAATATAGGTTTCTCATTTTGGAGTTTACTTTGCACAGTAGTTTTTTCTAATGTAATAATGATGATTATTATAATAATGATGATGATTATATTAATAATTATAGTAATAATAATAGGAAGAGAACATTGAAAAAGTCAACAGAATAAAAAAAAAAAATTTTTGTGGTCATACAAGGATTAGCAGTACCTAATATCATTACATTCTTCTGGGAAGTGAAAAAGGCATCATAAAGCATCCCAAAGGTCTGATTAATCAAAACAGCTATATTATAATGTTTGTATTAAGTTATGTTATATTAATTACATCGTATCATATTGTAATGTATTTTACAATATAACCTTCATACATACATATAATTACACCTGTTTTTAAACATGGCTCCAGGGAGTCAAGGTGCTCTTTGGCAGCCAGGTGGGGCATTTCATTGGTCCAGAGGTAGATGCAGCTGCTGCCCTAGCTAACATGTAAGCACTCCTCTTCTGCTTATGGTGTGGGAGCCAAGCAAGCACTTTCAGCTTATATTTCAGCTGGGGCTTTTAGCTCCTGAGCTAAAGTACAAAGTACTCAACATCATGCAAAATTACAAAAATAAAGGGGGGGGTGGGGGGGTACTTATTTACCTATAGTAGCAGCAGAAAATAATCTTGAGCCAAATCAAGTTTCCCACCTCCTTCATGATACACAAGAGAAAAGAAACAGTTGCTGTTAACACCTGGGAAGTTAATTGTCCTATCAGGTGGAAGCCAGAACCATCACATGGCCAAGAACCTGCCTGATGTAGTAAAAATGCTGAATTTGCACATGAATGTCTGACTGTGGAGACTGAACTCTAGAAGGGGCACCTTGAGATCTGATCAGCTCTTTGACTAACATACACTGTATGTGAATTCTCTACCACTTCTGGCCACTAATTCTACCTGCCCATAGTTACAGCTATGGCCTAATATTTAATTCAGTGTCACATGCCAAGTACCACCTTTCTTGACCATGACCTATAGCTCTGCTGCAGAGATGCAACAAACCATATGAGAAAGCTAGGCTCTGCTCACAGCCTCCTGGCTGGACCTGGTCACTCAGTGAAGATTTCCACTCCCTTCCCAAAAAAGAGACAGGACCCTGTATTAGGACTGGAGCTTTGAACATATCTTCTTTGTGACAGAATTGTGTTCTATTGAATATGACAAGCTTTACAACCATGCTTCTGTCTTACACTTTATCTGTTATTGTTCTATATTCATTAAGGTTATCACAAGAGACAAATTACAAAATTGTGTACTCAATAGGGAGGAAAGCAAGGAGACTATCTTGGCATTGAACAGAATAACAGACAAGAGGGTAAGACTAAAATCTGACTAATCTTTTTACCAAGTCTTAAATTAGCAGAATTCCTAACAATGATATTTTTTCCTGAAGTTTCTATCTGTACATGTGAACAGTTTGAGGCAAAGAACAGCCTGCAGCCCCACAAGCCTCTCCATCTTCTGTTCATGAAGCACAGAAACTGCAGACCTTCCTGATGCGTAGTTACAGAAATAGTGGAGGAAAAAATAAATAAATAAATAAGCCCACACCTGTTGGACAAGGACAAACACAAAAGAGGCACATGAGTGAAAATGAAGATGATTATATGCATTAGGTATAACCCCATATACCATTCAGAACTAAAAAAA
>JACDJE010002438.1:1589167-1636161 GCA_016647715.1 Pavo muticus
AAAAAAAAAAAAAAAACAAAAAAAAAAACAACCCCACAGAGGACACTGAAAAAGATACCAGAGTTCAAACCCCAAAACCAAAGGGAATTTCTCTCTGCATTTCCTCCACTCTCTGCTGGGCCTTTCCCTCTTTTCTGCAGAGCTGTGCATCATCCCATCCTCACCTCCTGTTCATATCCTGTTAAAAAGCTTCCAGTCTAATTAATTATCCTGCTGGCATGAAGTTGCAAAGGTATAGGCAAATTCGAAAGAACATGTCGAAAGAATGGATCCTCCCTTTTTCATAAAGCAACAAAAGAAAGCTCAGAAGCCAAAAACTTGCTCAAAAGAAATATAAAACTTGCAAATTCAGACTTCAACCAGTTAGCCAGCATAACATATACACTAGACTACTATTTACCTAATTTGTGAATAAATTGAACTAGGTAAGCCATTCAGAGACCAAAATCAGCAGAAAACGTAATACTTCTTTGAACATGGGTTCCCATGTATTAAAATATTCATGTATCCAACATTATACAGGAAGATCAGTATTAAGATTCCTAATCCAACCTCTTTTGCTGAGACAGCAGCTTTACTAACTGCCACAGCAAAAATCTAATGACGCTTGAAGCGTGCCTCAAAAACATCAAACAGCACCAGCAGGGAGACACCTCCAGCTCAGGGTACCGACCTTCCCCTTTCAGCACAGAGGCAGCAGCTGAACTCACCCACACTAGCTGTGTCCACTCTGAGGGGAAAACAACAATGCAATTGCCACCATGGGTCCTGCCACAGAATGTGCAGGGGAAAAAATATCAGGACCAAGGGCAGAGTTCCTTCTGTGTAAAGTAAATTCTGTTTTCACATCCTACTGCTATAAAATACAAACCTTATACATTTATGCTCAGTGCAAAATCTCAACACTGTACAAGGAAGAAACATAAGGAAATAGCCCTTGTATGCACTGTTCTTTATATGGACTTGCTGTTATACTTCCAGTCTCCATAATAAAAATGCATTTCCATTGCACATTTCAGGACATTTCTTGAAAAATTTGAGATAAATAAATCACTTGACTGTTATGTAATATTAAGTTCAGTCCTTTAACCTTATAGGACTATCAGCTTATTAATAAAGAAAAATCAAGTCAAAATTACTTAATATTTCAAAAAAGACCAAAATCATGAGCCATACAAATGTACACTAAATAAATAAGATAGCAGTTTCTTCTAATTTATAATCAATCTATGTTGCAAGGATATGAACAACAAAATATTTAAAAGTACAATGCCAAAATTGATCCATATTTGGCTTCTTTGTAGTAATATTATTAACTTTCATCTGCAAAATATTTATCAAAATTATACTCCGTAAATAAATTAACTCTGTTGGTGTTGGTTGTGAAGAACAGCAGCGCTCCACATAAATGGGTGTATGACTCAAAAATGAAATAATTTGCAGCTGTCTATTTTCAGTCTTAATGCAGTATTTTGGAAGCAGACAATCGCCTACAAAATTAGTCTATTTCTGGTGCTTGAATCTCACTTAGAGAGCCAATATCACATAAGAATATACTTTTTTTTTTTTTTGTAATATTTTGCAGTAGCATAAAGATTAGATTGATAAAGTAATATATATATACATATATATTACCTGTTCTTGCCTCTCCAGCCACTTGTCCACCATGGGATGACTGGCACTTAACGATGAACGAGCATTGTCTCTCTGAAACTGGTTAGACCAGCTACTAGTATCTCGTGGTAGGCTTCTGTAGTTTTCATCTTTCTATTTTAAAAGAAACAAAAAAGTGTCTTATAAAAAAACAACCAGTCCTTGCACATTATCAATGCAGCTGGTTATTAAAATCATACAAAGAGAACAAGGACAAAGGAGAAAGCAGGTCTGGCTGGTCTCAAGGACCAGAACATACAACTTGACTGCTTGGTGTGTGCATAAAGATATTCCATGTCAAGAGCTCCCCTTCCTTAGCACCAGAGAAGTCCAAACACAGCCCTCAGTGGGTTTGTTGCTCCCATTTGCGCTTCACTACTGGCCTTTTCCAACTTCAAACCTCTAGTGCACAGACTTCCCAAGTACGTACCCCATCAGGCTTTCAGAATATCCAGCTCCTTCAAAAAGCAAACACAGCATACAACCTTCCCCCTAGAAACATGTAAGTCCAATGCAGAATTTCCCCAAGTCAGTCAGTTTTACAATTAAAGGTGTCTCCTTGCTCCAGGTATGCTCCTTTTCCACTGGAATAGTATGGTAGAGAGTTCAAAACTGGAATTTCTCATCCCACATCATAAGGAAAGATTATAACTGGTGATATACTTCTTTCCCCTTCTCAATACTAAGTGTTTATGTGTAACACATTAAGTAAAGAAATCACACTTGGAACTTGTTATCAAGCTTGTATTCTCATTTTAGATGTTTTTTTCCCTGTTTCTGTTTGCTTGGTTTGCTGAGAGTAAACAAATACAGCCATATTTGTAAAACTGCAGCAGAGATTGCGCCAATGGAAATACACGTATCACATTGAGACAGATTTTTTAAGTCTTTTCAATGGGCAAGTTACAGTTTGAATTTTCTTTCCCACACATATATATTCCTCAGCCTCTAATGATACTTCGTCCTTACACAGTCCAATCACTAAAAGCCAATAAAAACACAAGAGGTAGATCCTTAATATTAGGAGTTATCCTTAGCCCAAAGCCAATGGAAAAACTGATCATTTATACAAATCAATTCCCTCCAATTAAAAGCATATATGGAACTGAAATTCTCCTTAGCCTTGAAAAACCAGATTGGAAAGGCATTAAATATGCTACAAGGATAAGCAGAGCATTTTTTTCCAGTCAGTATTTGCCTGTCTTAATTCCAAATCAGACAATTTAAAAGAAGTATCTATTTCATCTGCATTCCTAAGCAAGTAAATTAGGGTTATAGTGCCATATATTTAACAATATCACTGCCTTCTGGAATCTTGAAAATCTCTCTAAATAAAAAGAGCAAAAGAAAATACCAAAAAAAAAAAAAAAAAAAAAAAAACACCCAACACCTAAAANTTACACTGATGAAATAAATTAAAATCCCACAGTATAGCCCATCAACCAGGTTGTGTTACGTAATTGCATTCACTGAGTTGCTGCACTCACTACACTGTGAAATTAATGTCTTCAGAAAAAAAAAAAAAAAAAAAAAAAAAAAAAAAAAGTTAACTGTGTAAATGAGACAAGAGAGGTGACTCATAGAATCTCTTTTCAGGTTTATAATACTATAGGACTGAGCATGAATTGGTTATTTGAGCATTTTTGAAATGTTCTTTCCTGAAACTCTATTCCAGCTTCACAATCCAGATAGAAAGAAGCCTGAGCAGCCTAGGGTCAGCATTGTCAAACACTCCTACATTAAAAGCTTTGCTGGTCTCCTTGACTTTAATCACTACAATTACTTATAAGCCACCACAGTTCAGGCCACCACTATTAACAAAGGGAAAGAGAAACAATCCAAGATTTGAAATTTGAGAAACTGTTTTAAGTTCAGCTTTTTCTGAAAAAATATTCTTAAAATCAGAACTTGAGATGAATAATCATTAGTACTTTTAAAACATGTTGCTAAAAACTAATACTCCAGATTGTCCAGTGAATTAAATTGACACTGCTACAGACTATTACACACTATTTGCTCAGGGACATGATTTAGCAGAGGGTTGTTAGAGTTAGGGTAGTGGTTAGGTTGTGGTTGGACTCGATGATCTTTAAGGTCATTTCCAACCTGAGCAATTCTATGACTCTATGATTCTATGATTAAACAAACCCAGCATCTTATGTCATTGCCATGATTTCAGGCCAGCTGTAGTTAAAAAGTAAAAGTCAAAGAAAAGAACATTATATTTCTTCTAGTATGCAAAGAAATTTATACTGGGCATTTTCTCCTCTAAAACTAAAGGAGGATGTACCATACAGGATAGACATAATAGCAGGAAGGTAGCCCAGAAAGGTGTAACTGGGACCAGGCAAACCTCAGCAAGTGGCTGTATGCTCACTGACCACTCCAGCCAAAGCCACATGCCATGCACTCATTCCCCCCAGATGCATGTCCCTCAACAGGCCTGGCTCTCAGCAAGCCACACCAAAAGGCAGGGCCCTGCAATCCTAACCATCAAGTATAACATCATAAGATGTCTTCTTCACACAGAGACTAGCATGTGTGACCTTCAAATCACCAGAAAAAACAATCAGTTTGAAGAAAGAATGAGTTAAAAGAGTCTTCCTGAAGAGAAAACCATTCCTATTGAGTACAAAATACTGCTGGGTATGCTTTCTGAACTCTGTGCTTTGTTGTTATAATTACTGCCTAGGAAATCAAGATAAATAAAAATGGCATGATGGAATGCTCAGTGTAAGTTTCAATAATGCAAATAGAGATGCTCAGATATGACTGCTTTCTTTTGGGGCATTTAATTTAGACTGTTCTCTGGATAAATGACTTGAAATTATAAAAAATCATGAATTCCTGCACATTAGGAAAGTAAAGATTTTTGAAGACAAATGAGGATGTCCACGAGAAAGAGGAAATTAAGCTTTGATATAAAGAGACTGAACATTGGCTCCCTGCCATCTGAAGAAATATTGGTAGGACCAGAGAGGTTTATACTCAATGCCTCACCCCATAGGTGTTTATTCCACAGTGTGTAAAAATATTAGCAATAAACAGCCAGAAGATATATATATTTTTTTCTTTTTGGAAATAGTTGCATGCATGTGTATGCTGGCCTCAATATTAATTTTTAAACTGTGAAAACAAATAATGCCTTAAGTGGCAAATGTTCTAAAATAATGCAAATAGCAAACTGATTTTGCTCAGATTTATAAATAGATATTTCCAGGCTGCANCTAAAAACATTGGTGTACATTGGTAGTTAAATACTTTTTTTATACTTTATTTATTCCCTTTTAAAATCAGTACTTCATTCCATCATCATAAGTATTTCCTTCCCTATTTAGGCTATCGATATTTATTTTGCCTAGCACAGTATTGGTCCAATACTCTAAAACACAGACTGTAGCATCAATTCCCCTACAATTGCCTCTTACAGTTTGATTTCTTATAAAGTTATGACATATTTTGCTAGGAAACTGAACTCTCGGTATAACTGTGATAAATAGAATTTTCAAGAGCTTCCTTGGTGACAGCAGGTTTTTTTCCATACTTATCAAACTTAAGCTTTCCTAATTGATGTCAAGTTCTTTTTTTTGAAAGAGATTTTGTAGTAGAAAAGAAATAATCAATTTCAAGTTATTAAAGCTTGAATTCAACCAGCACAAGATATTGTAAAAATACATCTGCACAAGTAACCAGCTGAACAAATGCCCATCATAAATTAGCTTAACCTCCCACAAATTAGTAAAAACTTAATATCTTTCAACTATTAAAATTCTCCACTTTTCCAGTGTGATTAAGCACACAGCAAACTTAGCTTCTTGCTTAGGGGAGGGAGGGTGGAAGGCAGCTGATGCTTTGTACAACTGTCCCTCTGCGGAGCCATAAAGGAAGCAGCATGCAGAAATTGATTTTTTCCTAATGCTGCTCTTATTCCATTCTCCTCCAGAGACAGAGGTGGCACAGTTCCTATAAGCCAAAACAACAATTTCTCTTGCTCAAAGTTCTGAAAAGGTATAACAACAAAATCAAGATCTGGACAAAGAAATAAAGAAGGATCATTCCATGCACAAAAACACTCCATTCAGTTGGTGCATGAGTTACTGTTATCTGACGGTAACTTGTTATCAGACAGATCATCCCCCCATCTGAGTGAATAGACATTACTGCCTCCTATGTAATGAGATGTTTTCTGTATCTTTGTATTTTATAGACAATTCCCTTTTTCTGTTGATTCGTGTTTACAATTTTCAGCACAAACATTTGAAGCAGACTTCTTTTCTCTGTGTTACACAAAGATCCAAAGATCTCCTTCCACGCAGCACCCACCGGCCACGTACAGTGGAAATTTTTGCAAAAGTGAGAGAGAAGGAAAACAAGATAAAAACTCATCCAGGGATGTGTTCAGAGAAGTGTCCTTCAGTCATTCAAACGCTAAGTGGCTCTGATCTGAGTTATGCAGGACAGCAGTACTGCTTACAGTTTATACTGGAACCTCCTGCTGTGGAATGTCTTACATGCCGCAGCACAGTACAGGTGAAATTATTTATGCTAAGAGTGAGTTAAATTGGGCCTCTGTTTGGTGCAGAAGACACTGTCAGAAATTCTGCAAGGACTTCATGCCTCGTAATATCTGTACTGGCCAGAAGAATGTATTCCTCTCATTTACCAAAATATTTTTGCTGTAGTCCACTTTCATAGAAGATTGTCTTCCTCCTGCTGAGATGCACACCAGTTCTTTTTACACAGGAGGTATCCAAAGTTACTCATCAACTTCTTTGGATGGCAGAAACAAAAGCTGGAATGGGGCAGAGATGCAGTCCCTGTGAGTTGTGCTTTGCAGCTCAGCTCAAATATCACTACTATCAACATGTAACAAAAAACTTCTTCAGGGCTGGAATCATAAGCAGTTTTCCTGGTGTTAACCAAACAGCAAAACATCAGAAAAACAACCTGCCATAGGGAAGCACCACACCTTCTTTGTTGCTGAACCAGCTGCAAAGCAGTTTGCCATCTAAAGCAAACAAACAAACAAACAAACATATATGTTGTAAAATATGCCAACGAATAACCCAGACCATTTTTCTTCCATTCAGCACAATTCGGCATTAGCATGCCTGCTCCAAACATCCAACTGGAAAGGTGTGTGCTGCTTTTAACTTCAATATCATTAAGAGAAGATTTTACAGTGCAGAAGCCATCAGGGTCACATAGGGAATTCTCACTTCTTCTGGAGCTGCAGCTGGAAGCCCTCCTGAGACTGGTACTGACATGAATCATCAGTTACCATTAAATGCAGTAATTTTTAAAAAGGCTCTTTCTCAAGCATCTCTGGGGACTGTGAGCAATTGCAAGTTTATGATATTTGAAATGAAAATTGATCAATATAACTCTAAAAATGTCAAATCACCATATTGCCACTGTACTTAATAGTAGCATTTTGCAGTATTTTTAATGAGAATACAGAATCCAACTCCTTAAGATTTAGTTCAGTGTACTGTCCCTGCAGGGCTTTGCTGGAGGCTTGGGTGAAAGGGACAGAACTGAAGTGCTTTTGCTGCGCTTTTAATTTCAGATGATTTGCAATATATAACAAGCTTCTCATCAAAGACTTCGTAGCTTGTAGATAAAATGATGCATCAGTGTGATCCGTGTACTTTAATTACTGGCTGTCAGTGCATAAACTCATTAGTGATTATAACCTGCACTTGTACCACTAAAGACTCCCAGCATGACTAATGCAACCAGAACGTCCTTCACACCACATGGTGACACATCCATGCCCACTACCTCATTCACCACTATACCAATTTCCAAATAGTGAAAGAGTAGGGTATTTTTCATTTGCTTTTGCCTTATGTATGTCTAATGCAAAGTGTAATGAGTTTTTGGTGTTTTATTTCCATATGGAGATACAACAGGAGGTAAACAGGTTGAAGACCTCTTCATGGCAATTCTCTGGAAGGAGATCCAAAGATCTCTACCAAGCTTCTCCTTTAGCTATTTCTACAGTGAGTTATTCACCTCTTGTTCAGGACCTTCAATACAAGAAACCATTTGGGGCTCTGAAAATGTTTGGCTGTATCTTTTTTCATGTATTGAAGAACATTTTGAAAAAGGGTTTTTGGTTTTTTGCTTTTAATACCTTCTGACAGTCTCAGATTGATACCTCCATGCTGAAGAGAGATGAGACTTTGTTTATTCCTTTGAGATTACTATTCCATTTGACCAACTCTGGGCAAGTAAGTGTCTATAAATATATTTAATGGCTCAATCACTATAAAAGCTGCTCTTCTTTCTTTTTAAGCTCCACTGTGTCCATGCTAGACACTGGTCAGTTTGATGTCACACACTAATTCTAAAAGCAGCAATTAACAAAGCATCTTTACGTAAATACAGATCTGTCTGATACAAATCTCTGTTTACTAATGCAGTAATATACATATACACTCATTTTTGCATGCCCTCTGAAGTTTCAGTAAAAAGACTCCTGTTTATTTTGTTGTACTGGGTTTTTTTGCTTTATGGACTTAAATAAATGAATAAATAAGATCAAGTGGACCCTCATTTCTCGAAAAGAAAAGAAAAGAAAAAAAGAAAAGAAAAGAGAAGAAAAGAGAAGAGAAGAAAAGAGAAGAAAAGAGAAGAGAAGAGAAAAGGAGAAAAACCTTTATAAATTATGCCTCTTTTACAGGAAAAATAATTATATATGGGAAATTAATTAACCCAGTAATGTGATGTACATCTAGAAATTCACTAAAAAAAACCTTACATAGAGGTCAAATTTGGATCCAATCTTGCAATTCATCAGCAGCTTTTTATCAACAAATTATACCAGGTTTCACATTTTCCTCAAGAGGAACTGTACCAGTCAGTAAGTAACTCATTCCTTATAAACACCTATATATCTTAAGAATCTGACACTACTGCTTTGTCGATCTCCCTTTTCCTCTCAGAAAAATTCAGTTTATTCTATCATTCTACATTTCAGTTTCAAAGCTTGCTTTGTTTTGCAGTGTATTGAAGAACACAACCTCCGAAGATACAAGAATCTGGATACAGTTTAGCCATCAAATGCATTCAGCAAGGATTGGGTCTCAGCCACCCACTATCAGGAATCTCTAATCTTAGGCTATTCCCCAAAGAGTAAAGAGAGGACTCCTGTATTAATGAAGTATCTCAGCTTTATGCCTATTCTTGACTCTGACCTGCAACGTGGGTCATTTCCAGCCAACTGGTAAAAATTGTCTTAGGATACAGGAGATGAGTATCTAATATTCTAATAAAGAACATGGTCATTTGCATTCCTTATTTATAATGGAAATAGATGTGAAGAATGACAACTCCATAGTTATTTTGATGACTTTAGAGAATCTAGAAAGATTTGTCTTCAGAAATGACCCCTCCTGTAACTCCATGAATTGAATTAACTTATTATGCATTAACAATAGCTCATTAGATGCTCATGAGGAGAAAGGCAATTTAAAAGCCAATATTATGCCTAAGTTCTATCATTTTATGTTCAGAAATTTCCAAAGTTGTGCAGTTCCAATTCATATATTCTATGCTGTCCTTTGATTGACAAGGAAAGACTGACCTGAAAAACAGCAACGAGCAGGGGCCACTAAGAATGGACAGTTTCCTGTGCATCTGGTGCTGTATGAAGCTATTCAGTACCAAAGAAGATGGCCTAAGTTAAAAATAAACTAAACAATGTCACATTGTATATCCAAATCATTCTGTTGATCTCTCATGTTTACAAAGGAAAATAAAAAATGTAACAATCTTTGCAGGTATACACGCAAAACCAAAACTTATTAGGCAGGGTACTTTGATTTTTCTCAGACTGAGACAGGAAAACATAGCTTCTTAATCAATTTACTCTTTACTTACTATTCTCACAATAAAACCTCACAAAACATAATGCTAAACAACCAAAATAGCATATGGTAGTCGATATTTTTAACTACAATTCTGAAACTGGATTTTATTTCTGTAAGCTTCTTGAAAGAATGCTAAAAAGGCATTGTTTTCCATAGCATCACTTTAAAGAAAAATAAATGAATCAGTTAGCTTAAAATGCCATGAAGCAACAGTTCTTCTTCCTATACACATCATGCTTTGAAAGCAGTTTCCTCTTCTCACTATTCTTTTTGTCTTTTTTTTTCCCCACAAAAATGAAACGTTCACTATAAAGAACATCTCCTAGAAAGTGTACTTATGTGTGTGTATATATATATTTGGACTTGCTTTGCATCAATACACAACCTTGGTAATATGAAAACAAGGCAGATAGGTAAATTTACGAATATGCATCTGCAGAAACTCTCTGTATATACTGCAAATGCAGTTTAAACACACAGCTCTGGGTTACAACTAAATAGATGAAAACTGTCCAAAACCGAGATCCAATGAAAACCTGCGTGCATCTCTAATCTATAAAATTTAAAAATAAAATGACTAAACCTGAACTTCCAACCTAATTTTTCTTTTCTTTCATTATTCAATCTTTCATCAAGCTACTATCTCAGGCCCACGGGTGTTTTTTTTTTACCCTCAAGCTCAAGGAGAGGTACAGTAACATAAAAAATTGAAAGAAACAGAGATGGACATTTAAACATGGAAATTTACAAGTACATGTACACATAGATGAATGGCAGAGGAAAAGTCAGCCATTCATTACAACTTAAATTTTTCTGTACTTGAGAGGTCTGTGCCTTCAGTATAGCTTTCACCACCTCTCTGAAAAATGCTGTACACCAATGCTACTGAAGTGAAAATATAAACATCCTGTGCGTGTTCCAACACTCCTTCATCACTAGGAAGATACTCGATCACTCTGATCCTACTTACCATTCATAGGTCACGGTACAGCACTGTGTTCTCTCACCTGCAGACCAGACAGTGCTCACCCAAGCCCATCACACAAAGTGACGAGGTAGCAAAGCACTGGAAGAAAATGACTTATTCTTCCTACTTTACTGATGAAGAACAGAAATGGAGAATGATCAACACACTAGCTCAGCCTCAGAGCAAAGTGCAGAAGAAACACAAGCTCTCAGATCTCTCTAGAATCTTGCACTAATAATCTTCTGAGGGACAGAGAGGAAATTTGATAGGTGGGCTTTTAAAAATGGATATCTCGCAGAAAAAAAAAAAAGAAAAGAAAGAAAAAGTAAAAGAACAAGAGATGAAGAAAATTGTAATTTCACTTTGGATTGTTTATTTTTATTATTGGCTTTTTCTCTGCTTCTTAGCAAGTCTGGTCACAACTGACTTTTCTATCCAAACAGCAGAATCCTTCCACATATGCAGTACTCAGCAAACAGTAGAGCACAAAATCCAGTGATACACATTTTCTGTTATCTCTCTGTGCACCAGACAAGGATTTTTCATTTTATATCTCCCATTCTCAACATGCTGCTGATGGTAAGAAATACTCGTTTTGTTTTCACATTTTGGAAGTCAGAAATGCTGAGTTTTTCCATTGAGATTTTAATTCTTATGGTACTAAAATATTACTTGCTACTCTGTGCAGAAAGTCAGATTCTTCTCAGTGGTAAGCAGTGAAGTAACAAGAGTCAACAGGTACATACTGAAATACAAGTATATGCATAAGGGTGACCAAACACTGGAAGAGGTTGCCCAGAGAGGTGGTGCAGTCTTCATCCGTGGAGATATATGTATACAAAACCTGACTGGACAAAGACCTGAGCAATGTGTTCTAATTGACCCTGCCTTGAGCAGAGTGGTTGGACTAAATGATGACCTCAAGCAATACCTTCCAACCTCAGCTATTCTATGATCCTATGAAAGTCATGAATTTTACACACATCCCAGGACAAAAACAACACACACTATGTTTATCTTATTTTGCACTCTCTCTGGGTGCATTTGCTCTATTTTATCACCACGTGACAAGCTACCAGCAATGATTTTCTATTGCCAAGAAAGAAAACTGGTGCATGTACCTTTTTGTTTGTTTGTTTTTCAAATATCCATTCCTCTCTCTCCCGTAGCAACATTTTCTGCATTAAAACACTATTTCAGTATTTTTAAATAACTCTCTCATTTTTCCTTCCTCTTTTTCTACAAGGAGTCACATCTGAAATGACAAAATCTGTGAATCTCACCAAAAAGAAATAAGCTTGTTCCCAGAACTATATCTTTTAGTCCGTGATTTTCCCTACTTGGTCTAATGACTTTCCAGTCAGAAAGTCAGATTCCTTGGCTATAAAATGAAATTCAGACACACTGTTTTAATACAGGAAACTTCAATCCTCTGAATTATAGCTAAATCTATTGAAATAACAAACCTTTGGTGACAGTGATAGAGAAAATTTCACTAAGCCAGCTTTAAAATGACTCAAAGCTAAATGAAACCAATTTTCACTTTGAATCTGATCTTGACATGGACAAATCGTTTTTGTTTGGTATATACATCTCATATAATGCACGCATGCTTTTTTCCTATTGTGACTAAAGAAAAAAAAATGTATTCCGTTTATAAAGAGACTTAGAGGCATTGCATCTTTCACAGGAAAAAAATTCAATGCAATAATTTGAATATGTGTATTTATCTGTCTCAAGCCAATAGGAAATAAAAATTTCTGCAAGAGGGGATGGTGAGAAACACAATGCTTTATAGTTAAGGGATTTGACGCTACATGAGATTTAGGTCACTCTTACATGGCTTAAACTTCTTACTCTGCAGTTTATGGAGTCCATAAAGATAAGGCTTCCAAGCAGGAAGAAAGCATATCCTAAATACAGTTATTCCTACAAGGCATGGCTATTCTCAACTTCATAATATAGATGTGGGAAACCTACATAAACAAACAAAAATAACCTGCCTGCTGACTAAATGGCAAAGGCAAAAAGAGGAAAAAAAGTGATGTGCCAAGTATATTCAGCTACATGTTTGCTGTCGACGATCCACCCTGACGAGCATGTTGCATGCCATTTGCTTTGCTCCAGGTGGGTGAATCCAGGAGCGAGAGAGGCACAGAAGCACATGCACAATCATTTTTCTCTCCCATTGCTGTGTACATTGCTCAGTGTACATTATTGCCTCTTTATGCTATACCAATGCTGTTATCTGAGATGCAACAATATAAGAATCAAACTCAGAAAAGTCACTGTGGGAAATTTTTCATAAGCCAGGTAGTCATGCTATATCCCTGTCTTAAGCAAGACAGGTTAACCAGATAAGCAGATAAGTAATTTGTAATAATATGCAACTCTTCATCACAAACACAGGTGCAAATTAAAAAAGAAAGGGGATAATTAACTCACAGTCGTTATAAGAGAAAACATATCTGGTTGTTGCACTTATGTTCTTGTACACTAACACAAACATCTAAGGCAAAGGAAACCTGATTTTCATTACCGCAGCTCATGTTTTAAGGGCAGCTACTTAAGCCAGTAGGCTTTCATACAGCATTATTAAGACTGTGAGCCAAATTAACAGCTATTCAGAAAAGAAAACAACATCAAAAAATATTCTACTGTGATGGAAGGAACCACGTCTGGTGCACTTGAGCTGCATACAATCTGTTCAACTGTACAGTTCAATAAAATTCAAACAAAATTACAGCTTGCAAATCAGATATTACTGCAGGCCTTTGAGAAGATATTTTTACTAAGAGATTTCTTGTTTCATTAGAACGGCTCAAGGAAGCAAGAGACATGATTAAGTCAAGCCTTGAATCACTATGTAATGCAGATATGTCTGAAGCACAAAATTCTATTTGAAAGTCATTTTAATATTCACTTTTAAAAGAATCCTGAGAACTGAATTTACCTAAGAAAATGATTGATGATCACGAGCTAACTTTGTAAATACTTGCACAGAGGAGGAAACTTAATCATTTGGTTGAGACCACTCAGGAGGACACAGAAGGAAGAGGTCAGGAATTACCTAACTGACTACAGTCTCCAATATTACAATAACTTGTAAAAAATCAATAAACAGTACATGAGTACTGTTGGATAGAAAGCATCAATATCTGGTTTCAAGTTGCTCTTACAAGGTATAAGTACAGCTGGACAACACAGAAAACAGAAAAAGTCAAAATTCCAATCCAAAGCACAGAGAGCACTGGGATATCGCAAGAATAAACATGCTTCTTTTCAATAAAGCAATATGAAAAACAAATGAGAAATCACTGCCATCCTAATACGTAAAGACGCTGTAATTTCATCAAAAGGATCCTTCAAAACTCCCATATTTTTCCTCTTTCCCAGTGCCCTTTTCTCTTTTTATGTGCCCAGAACTACTGGCATATGTCCTGGCTCTTCACAGCCTTCAGTGCATGGCAGCACTCTCTCCTCTTAATTTCATCTAATCTTGGGCATCTGCCCATTTTCCTGCCATTTCAAATTGTTCTTACCCAAAATGAAATAAACACCAGTGAGGAGTCTTCTCTCACTTGCCCCTGAGAAATAAATCCCTTCTGCCAGATACATGCAGCTTCTCTCTGCTAATTCCTCCAAAAATTGGACAGAGTTTCTACCTGTCAATTATTCCTCTTTAGAGGTGACGGGCTGAAAGTAATGTCACTCCTTAGAGTCAGAAGGTGGATAAAGCTTTTGGCAACTCTCCCAGAAACCCTTTTCTTGTTTCTGGGAGAGACATATAGATACTGCTGGGGTAAAGTTGCTAACCTACAACTGTGCTGCAAATCTCAGCCCAAGAACATATGCTCTTGTGCTGTCAAGAAAAGGAAATGCAGTGAAAATATTACGTAGTGCCAACCGCCCACAAAAGATATATGGGTGTTCAAGCCCAATGCACAGAGCAGAAAATTAAGATTGTTCTCATCGCTTTGCTTGAAATGTCTGTGTCATCTATAATCACTGAAACAGTCTGAAACAAAGCACAGCCATCTCTTTTTGTTATCTGAGTAGCTTAAGAAAACAAATAGTAGCGAGTAGTTGTTGTAGTTCAAATAATCTAAATGTATTTCAAAAATTCAGTGTCAGTACTTTGGTAAGTGATAGATACTTTAAATGTAGAGGAAATAATTAATTTTAGAATAACAATGCAAATGAATTTGCCGCTAGTATTGGGATACGAAAGGAGAATTATTAGTATCAATTACTGAGAGAAATAGGATTCACTAATAAATCTTGATTCACATGAAGGAATCAAGATGCTGGCAACACAAACAATGTAGCACAAATTCGCTCAGTATTAATTCATAACATATGGTGTACAAGCAATTATTATTCAATTGCAGTTGTTTACTGCATCTTATCTATTAAAAATAACCTACTCAGCGATCTGTTCTATTTGAAGGACTGATGTATACAGTGTGTAAAATAAAAACAGTAAAAAAATTAACAGTATCTGTTGTGCTAACAAATGTACATTAGTTCTCCACCATTCTCCTGATTTAATATTCCTTTGTCACTTGCTTCCCATCACAACATGAGATCACATGTATTCCTTTCCATTTTGGTCACCATGCTTCAGTAGACATCAAATATTTTCATGAAAATCAAGAGCAAGTACATAATGAACAACTAATGATGCAAGAACACGAGTGTGAAAGATCAGCTGCTATTCAATTCTCTCCAATTTCTGCTAACTTCACATACTAAAAGAAATCTGATTATGCTATGTATGGCTCTACAATATCTGTGCTAGTGGAGTAATGAAGTGCAGTTTCATTATCATTTCTGAAAAAATAACTGAAAATAGTAACACTTCAAAGGGATTAGATTATCACTTTTCTCCTCCAAATCAGAATACTATAAAATACTTTTCAAAACAACACACACTTCTGTGTCACACCAGCACAAGTGAAAATATACCTTTACCTACCTGAAATTCTGATCAAGGAGAGACCTAAAGATACCACATTAAACAGAAACCTTTGTAAGAATGTGGGCCTCAATGTCTTGTTTTCGAAATAATCAAAATCCCTTGGAAGACAGATGAGTTTTATTACATTAGCAGTATGTAAAGACTTCTTTATCTGCAGTTTGTGAGTCCTGGCTACAGGTTCTTGGGTTGTGTTTATATAATAACTATCGTAAGCTACCTCTTTTCTGACAGGACTTTGTGCTGTGCAGTCAGAATGGCAACTAAAAGTGCAACTTTCTATAGAAATGACTCACTGGAATTATTTTTTTTTCTTTAGAGTTTCTCCTTAAGTTAACAAAGAGTGCAGGTAGAGATACTGAAACCACATTGAAAAAAAAAAAGGAAGCAAATAACAGGCACATTAAAGTTAACTGTTTTAGTTTTAATAACATTAACAATGAGAGATAGCATTTGTAATTCTTGTTTTGCATTACTTGACTCAGAAAATGAAAACTAGCATTGGTATGTCAGAAAAACAGAGCCAGACTAGCTATAGGCATGCAGTTTATTCACTGACATCAGGACTTCTGCAGAGATCCGTAGAAATCATTACAGACACTGTCTATTTGCATTCAAAGAAAATATGTGACAGTATTTAGGTCCTATTTGGCAGAGTAAGGAGTAATCAGAGCTTCAATGGCAATTAATGGCGAAATCAAACATTTGTAATGCCTGCTGTGGGGATCACTAAAGGTTTCCTCAAAAGGTACGCATGCAACTGGCACAGTGTTCTGCTGATAGTGTGGTTGGACAAGGTCTGAAAATAAAGGTTTGCCTACTAAGAGGAGGACAAAAAAAAGTCAAAATGTATGCAAATTTCACATTTACTGAATGAAGAGGGTACAGAAGTATACCAAAATATACCTTTCTGTCATGTGTAGTGGGTACGCCAGGGGTGTTCTGCTTGAGAAAGCCCGCTGTTGTGGACCACCTCGTAGGGTTTTTCCGTGAAGGCTCTTCTGAAGAAAAATTTGTATCACTTACAGAGGTTGAGAGGCCAATCAGTGCAGGGTCACTACTCCGCCGTACATGAAGAGGCATATCTGAAGAATGAAACAGACAGTAAATAAACACTGACTAGATTTAAAATGTTTTTCACATCAGAAAAAGAAATTTTTTTTTCAAGCTCTGGATGGGTGGTTTTGGCCAAATGTGATATTGTAGAGTAAGCAGCTATTGACCTCAGCATAGTTCCTCAAGGACAAGGTCTGTTTTTTTTAAAAACCACAGTCTCACTGCTTGACCACATGAGAAGAAAATGAGGGCCAAACAAAACTCTTAACCTAGTACAGCTCTTTGGTTTGATAAGTACATAAATGGTATCGCTACCATCTGTTGGTTGCTGTGTAAAACATAAAAACCACCTAAGCTTGAACAACTGGCTGAAGTAACATAAAGAGCAAGTAGACAAACAGTCTCATGCCAAAACCAGGAGTGGACTCGGACTACACTTCCTGCACCCCCATAACGTGCTTGTAGTGTGGGCACCACCAGCCAGAGCATGCAAGAGGTGGCAGAGCAGCCTCTCTGCAGGGAAAGGCAGCCTCCTCTCCTTTGGAAGAACCCATTCTGTTCTTTTCTTAGAACACAAGGAAGTGATCAGTTTCTGTTCTGCATTCTTCCTTCTCCTGATAGCTGAAACAAGATCTGTGCTGATTTATCCCATTTCCTTTATCTTTCCAACTAGTATAACTGACAGGAGAAAAAGATTTCATTAGTAATAAACAATGCAGCGGGCAGGTAGACAGAAAAAGAAAGGGATTTGTAATGTATGTGGAGGTCAAAGTTTTGGAAACTTTGATGGCACATTAGCTTATCTTGAAATACAACTTCATTTTTCCAATTTCATTTATTATCCTACAATAAATACCCACACATCTGTAGTGTCTGTGCCCAAACAGAAGTTTCACTGCCTGCATTTGTGACCTCCTAGCACTCTCCCACTCAACACCAAAAAGGAGGTGATGTGATTTATCAGTTTTATTTCTCTCTACTGCTACACTGAGAACCTCGAATGCAAAGCTAAAGAGATGAAAACTATGGCAACATAAGCAGCAGAATCACTGGGGAAGGCATAACGGCCAACATCTGAGAATGATAACCAGGACTTTATTTCGATGCCATGATCAAATATTTCCCATTTGTTTTTTGGAACAATTAAGAATCATGCTGCTGAGATATGCACAAGTGGTACATGGCAAAACACCAAAACAGTCATTCTATTTCAAGTCCAACCTGGTAATCAAGGATAACAGAGGATTAATTAGTGTTTTTCCCACAAAGACTGTATTACTTCCATGTCCTCTGATTTTTTTTTTTTTCATTTTTATTACAAAGATGTTCCGAAGAGTTAATTTCCAGCAAAGAATTCTATTTTTCTTCTATAAATACGTATATAAAAGTATAATGCAACAAGGAGTGAATAAAATAATATTTCAGGAAAGATCACGTCAATTATGCAGAAAATTATTTATGGTCTGAGTCAACTTCCACTTTGAGCTTGATTACTCAGTCTATACTAATAAAACTCATAATTGAGAGGTTTTTTTTGATTGCTTTGTCTTCAACTACTTCAACTTTCATGAAGCAGCTGAAGGCAAAGCTCCTCATTTCCTGCTAGATAGTAAACATAATAAAAGTACACTATCAAATCACCAGAGATCTATATAACAAAGGTGCCACAGCTGTGGTCACTGGCAACAGCAGCACAGAACATAACAAAGTGACCCATTAACAGCAGTGGCTGTGCTTCTGGCTTAGCTCCGAACATACACTCTCATTTATTGGATTAGCCTGGTCAAGAAAGAAGGTCTGTACTATGAGTGTGCCACTTAAGAAAAATACCAATCTATATTTATTCCAAGCAGCAGCCCATGCATATTATCCTGCTTGCCTTAGCTACCCACCCTACAACAGGGAACTATAATTTTCAAACATGAGTTCACTAACTCCTTATGCTCCTACATCTATATATATAAGCACAGTGAATGCAAAATGTTCTTCTTTTATACACTCTTTCTTCAAATTACTTGACAAAAGTTCAGTTCAGTGAACTTCTGTAAGAGGAGAAGCCAAATTTCCAACCAAGAAATAAAGGAAGAAAATGGAAGACAGTAATTCTGAGGAAGAGAGAGAAAATCTGTCTGCATTGGCTTTTTCTTTGTAGCTAAAACATCAGAGTTTGAATCATGCTAAGTGTCAGAGACTTTTCACAATACATAAAGTTGACTATGCAACAGAATTCCCAAATATTAATGTTCTAAAGAAGACACTAATGAGAGGATTTTCTCTAAAAAATCTCTTTGGTAATGAGCAACCTTTAGTATGGCCCATTTCATTTTATTAAGGCTAGCTGTTGATGTACCTTCAGGCATTTATCAAACGCTTTTCTAAAAAATGTAAATCTGTCAATGCAAAGATAGAGCTTGATCAATTCTAGTCATTCCTTATGAAAACAGCTCCGTATATAAGGAAATGTGACTTATATTACTAAAAAAACTTCACAATTAAGTAATGTATAAAAGACATTCATTTGTGTGTTCTACCTCTACACATTTCCAGTGTGAAACTAGAAATTTACAGATGGTAATTTTTTTTTTTTATTATTTTTTTATCACTGTAATGAGAGAAACACAGAAAGCTTTAGTGTTTGCTCCTTGGCAATGGACAATACCTCACCAGGTATTAATCCAGGAATTAAAATCTTACTCATGCTATGTTAACCACAAGTTGTAAATATAATCTCCTGTATTCTTCAATTCTATTCTGAGAGGCTGCTCAAGTGCAGTTTCTATACTGTCTGTTAAAGCAACAATAAAAAAGCATATACAGAACAGATTTTTCTACCAATATACTGTTGGTTGCAATCTTCTGGTTTTCTTAAATTTATAGATTTGAAGAGGATATCCTTTAAAATATTAAAAGAAAAATCAAAGGAAAGGAACTTAATAATTAAACCACTAGATGAAGTATGTATGGGACCAATGCAATGTCACTGATTTCAGGATGATGGCTGATACCGTTTGAAGTCTGTGGTTTCTTTGAAGAGTGGATAAAACAGCAATGAACTCTAATCACAAGGCTTCAAATTCTCTGTGGCACTAATGCACTGTAAATATTGATTTGCTTCTGCAGCTAAGGTGCCTTTTAAATAAGCACTTGAAACGGTAAATCTAATAATGAATTACAGGAAGTTTTAAAAGTCTAAGAATTAAGGAAAAAATTAAATTAAAAATCATGAAAGTCACCACTAACTCAGTTCTTGAGCCATATTCAAGGACTTTAAGTATTGAGCAACAAGTCCAACACTGGAACTTGAGAAAGAATTATGTGTGACAGAGAATCCCATTAAGTTATGTATATGGCCACAGTTATGTTAGAAAATGGTTATTTGAAGGATAAATCCAAGCTGGGTAACAAAATGCTCACATTCATAATCATGAAACTCTGACTGGAAGTCTCATTTTATTAAAAGCAACAGCAGTTTCACTATAAATTATAAAAACAGTCAATGTACATTTTATAACCATCTTTAAATGCTAGGAACACAGAGTTGTACCTTTCCTTCCTGCCAGCAATTCCATTTTTATTTTAAAAGGGTCATCACCTTTTTTGATTTTCAAATAAGCATACAAGCAAAAGCATGAGAGGATCTGGCAAATTTCATCCATAAAGCCGTATGCTTCATCTCGCCTGCAACCATGCACTGCAAAGGCTGGTGGTCTTTCAGTGCACAGCTAATATATATGTTCCCTCACCAATTTCCTCTAAGAAACGACTGGGGAAATATATATATATATATATATACATATGGATGGATGGATACAGCATAGCCAAGACAATTTTACACAGTGAAGATTTCAGCTGATGTTTCAGCTCCTCACTATCATGGCAGTTTGCAGTTTGGCGTGTAGTGAGTTTAAGACACTGATATAAAAAATAGACTCAGGGCTGTTTTTGGCGACCTCACACAGACTATCAGGCCCAAGGCTGATTAGCAGATCTGAATAGGACTATTTTTTCTCCACACGCACACGAGTTTTCTCAGAGAAAACAATGATTCAGTAAAAGCAGAAAACCTCTGTGGAAAAGAGTCGGTTTCATCACGGACATTTCTCAGGTTAGACAGGGTCTTGAAGCAAACATGTACGTATGTACATTGTGTTGTATACACAAGACACACAGATCCTACCTCAGCAACAATCAAGCGATCTAAGGATAGGAGACAGGGATTGAACAGCTTCCCTGCCTGTGCCACCCAGCCAATTCATCCTAGCACTCAAGTCCTTATTGTCCTTCAAGAAAAATGATTAATTAGGTCTATCCTGGGGCTCTGGAGAACAGGGCTGCTTCTTTCAGCTTAAAGTACTTGAAAGTACAAGCTAAGATTTCATGAATATTTAACTGAAATATCTGATACAAATACTCAGATTAGCATGGAGTTTCACACAGCAGCACAGCTCCTAAGGCAACGGTTAGAATTTCAGCGGGCCCAGTCCAGCTCCTCATTCCACTCCGCTGGGCACAGCGACACACAAACATCCCTTATGACCTCTGAAACCTCAGATCCCCCAAAGCTGATCAACTTTCATTCCTGCAAGCCTCTAGAGGCAAGATGATGATTAACTTCCAAAGAACACTGAGGCTGTCACAAGCTGGACTACAACTCAGGTTTTCAACACTTGTTCTCTTCAGAGTGAAGAAAACCAGTTGGAGACAAAAAAAACAACTGACTGTGAACTTATCTACAGACTGCATTAAACCTAACAGCAATGAACATTAGCCAGCACTTCTCTTCAAGATTAACAAAACAGTACAAATCAACAGAAGTAGGCACCTTTAATTTTACAAGAAAAAAATATGAAAATTATAAGCAGTTCCAGGAGGTAAAATACTCCTTGGACAATTGTGTCATCTTTCCTGTGAGCAAACTCATGCATGCAGTATGGATAGCGCTGCCAGGAGTGATGCACAATGGTAGCACTATGTAGCCACACACTACCAGTTACAGATCTTTTCAGAAACATATTTTTGGACGTAACAGCAAAGGAAAAGCATATACATAATACTCACTCTCTCTTGGTGCAGAGCGCTCTTTTTCCCTCAGAAATCCATTCCACTTTTACATAACTACTATTTAATAAAGAATTTACATCATTTGTCAAAGTGAATACTCTCTAATTGGTTAAAATCTTAACCATAAAAAAAAGTCTTCTCAATATGTATTATTTCCCCAAATTGATCCTGCTGTTACTAGTACTCTCACTTACAAAACTATATTTTCCTTTCATGTGTCACACACAGTTATAGCATTTCCCATGGTTTTTGCACGGTGTTAAGCAATACATAACTTCACCTCTACCTTAATTCTCTATTGCTGTTCATTTTTGTAACTATTATTCTGGTCTTACGCTGTTCAGAAACCATCCAGAATAGTGTCGAGATGTCATCATCTCCAAAAGAATGGATGACAGTAAAAAGAATGCAACCAATCCATCAAAAAAGTCTTATCATAAAGCAAAAAAGTCATAACTGACTTAGTATCGTTTTCAATTTCTTCTAGCAAAATCTAAGTTTTCTATTTTCTCAACCATGCCTGCTCAATGACTTTGAAATTTAAAAATAAGAAAACAACAACCTGCCACAGACATTTTAATAACGAAGTAATGTTAAATCCTTATCTTGAAAGGCTTAAAATAACAGTCTTCCTTCTTTCTTTAATATTCTTTCTTCTTACTTTTGAATACTGATATCCAGGAGGAAAAAGATGATTGCACCTTGAAACTCAATCTACTTAGACACTGACTTTTAAAGCTAATTAGTGAAAGATCTTTAAAACTGAAATTAAAATTTAATTACGTACACTATCTCCATTTCCTTTCTCTGAGCTTTTTTTTAAATGCAAATATCTTTGCATGCCAAAAGAAAAGACAAAAATGTCAGATCTTACAAATGTTCTACTCATTTCTGTCAAAAAATTATGTTTCAGTATGTTTTAATGAGCTGCAGTCTAAGTTTTGGGGGTGCATTCATCATAGCTTTTCTCATATCATTCTGGATTATCCTGTTACCTATTTTCACACCATTGCCAGAGATCTAGGAAGAATGCACTTATAGCCCCCAAGATGTGGCAAATTATTCTCAAATAGAATTCTGCTCATTCTTTCTTCAAACATTTGTGTGTCAGTAGAAGTGTCATCAATTTTATACTGCTGAAGTATTTTTGCTTACATCAAAAAACAAGCCTAGCTAATAAGATTCTTACTGATATTTAGTTCTAGCTATTTTATATTGAAGACATTGTATTCCTGCATCTTCATTCAAAAGTAATTTTGCAGTGCATGCACGAGTTTGCAATGACAGGAGCAAATTTCTAGCTACTCTGAGTTGGTTACACCAAGCAAGTTGGTAGATATTATTCTTACTACAACTTTGAAAAATCCCCTAAAACTGAACAGTAAAAATGCTACTGTTAGTGAGAATAATAACTGTGATCTGAAAACTGAAAATCATGGTGTACATTCTTTTTGTAGGATTGGAAAGGCTCACTTACGAGGAAGAAGGAGTAACAGGAGTGGGCAAAATGTGCCACTACTCTGCAATGCAAAATATCAGTTCAAAACTAGTGGTCAGCTTCTTCAGCCTATATCCAGTTATGCCTTTCCCAAGAATCAAACTTTCTTTCAACATCTGCTGCTGACACGGGCTCATACATCACCTCCTGCATGAGGTGGAAATTCATACATGGATCACATCCAGATTCCAGAGAGTTAGATAAACTGGATTGTAATTCAGCAGGTGAGCGTGCAATTGGCAGGGGACCTCTTGTTACACAAAGCCTTACAAAGCTGGAACAGGAATTTCTCTCCCACCCTACTCTCCATCAGATCCCAAAACAGCACCCATTGGATCCTGATATACAGAGCTGGTTGACTTTTCAAACCGTAAAGGCTTACATGGCCCTAGAGGAGCATCACAGCTGCCCATGAACAGCACTGCTGCACTCCTACCCCAACATGGAGGGAAGCCCTACCCATCAAGGTTGTCCTGGCAAATAGCACTGGCACAGCAAGGGAATGAGAATATAGACCTTTTCTGCTGGGGGTTAGAAATAAAGAAACACAGATTGGTAAAAACATCACACCATGACCATCACTGAATAGGTCAGCATGTATATAGGGCATGGTAAAGAAAGATCACAGTGAGGATGCTATTTGTATCTTAAATCCTTGAGCCACAATGAGTTATATAAGAACATTGTTTACCCTGGATACATTTGAAACAGTAAGGGAAGAGGTATTTCTTAGCTAGTCATCAGATGAATATTCCATCTCTGAAAGTGTTTGGATGCTAATCTGGTGCATCTGCATACTTCCACGCAGCAAAGCCTCCCCTACATGGAGCAGATACTGAGTACTCGGACTCCCTTCCCCACAGACTAAGGGGGCACAGCCAGCTCCAGCCTCTCTCCACTTTGGAAAAGTTAAAAAAATCATCAAAAAGCCAACTGAGGGTTTTTAAGACATGAAGATGAACACAATATATGCAGCTCACGGACCACTGTGAGGCAGCTGGAGGCAAGAGTTTTGGGGTACCAGTACCTGCAGGTGGATCTGAACACCTGTTGCCCAAAATCCACATACCTTCGTGACAGAACTTATTTAGACAGATTTTTACAGAAGCAAGATAGTTATGACAACCAAGAAGATTTTACTGCAATAAATTAAAATATTTTTTTGTCAAGCATGATCTATGTATACATTTTCAAATCTAAATGCAACTCTAGATGAAAAATAGATGAAAAAAAAGACGTGGGAAGGAACAGGTACTACTGCATGCTTCTTAGTTTCTGACACAGCCAAAAAAAAACTGGAAAGAACTTTCATAACAAGATACAGTGTACACAGTCCTGAACACTATTAAAAATGACTAACAGCTTCTGTAATCTTAATGGCACTTGTTCTTGTTTCCATGACAGAAACATTTACTAGGATTATTAGAAACATGTTGGTACACTCATGAAACATGCTCTCATTAAAGCTTATCAAATCCCCGTGCGTTAATGTTTCACTGAGCTCAGAGCTGCCACTGATGACCAAGGCAAGCAAAAGAGCTTAAGCAGAGCCTGGAAAAGTCCATGTCACATCATCCCACATGCTCAGATGAATATTTTTAGCAGATGGCTCTTCAGCACACAGGGACTAACACAGCTCAAAGGCAAAGCTCAGAGCATAAGGATCTCCAGGTGAGAGCACTGTTTTCCATCATCCAGCTCCAAGTACCAAGCTGAATCCCTGAAGACAAATCAAGTATTTGCGTGTTTAACTGAGGTGAAATGCCACCAACCCCTCCCATTGACGGATGTGCAGTGACGGAGCTGCCGTGCCTGGGCAGAAACTTGATGTTGTGCCTGGCCTTTTGCTGGGGTGGGTCACAGCATGGTCTGGGAAGCCATGAGAGGCAACAGGGGACAGCACAAACCTACTGGCTTACAGACAACCTACAGACAAGATCCGTCCAATTATAGGAGTGGGGAATAAGGAGCTCCAGCTATCAGCACTAAAAGCTTGAAATCTTCTCATTAGCTCTGAAGGCTAAAGACCACTTCCTGCAAAATCTCTGGTGTTCCCGGTAGCCAAACAGGGAGTAAGGCAAATTAGACTACACTGGAAGTTGTTAGTGAAATTGTTTAGATAATGCCCACAATGGGACAATAAAGTGGAACATCTGCTGCTCTCCAAGGGGTGATGGACCAACAGACAGCTTTAATTCTTCTTCCCTACTAGAAGCACTTCAAACTTATAAACAGTATCTCCTTTTTTTTTTTTTTTAAACTAAGCTGAATGAGTAGTGGGAAACCCCCCTGCTGCTTTAAATATCTGCAAAGCTGAGCATTTACACGTACTTTACCAAGCTCTCACAACAACAGGGAGCCTGAATTGTTCTCTTCTGGAAACACAGAAAATTCTCCACACCTTGGAAAAACTTCAGCAATTTCCCTCCCTCCTCCCTTTTTCACCCTGGAAACAAGTCGGTACTCTGCATGCTTAATTACTGATTTCTCACTTCTATTTTTTCATTTCACATTGCTAAGGCTGAAGAGAGTCAAAAATTATTCCTAAAAGTTCAAAACCAAGAATAAGCAAATAAAATGAACCTCAGCTAAAGTTCAAAAAGAAATCTCACTACATGAAAGACATGAATTTTTGGATCAATGACTTTACAGGCTTACAGTTGCCAATTTTCATTACAATTTGTGATTGGTTCTAGCCTAGTGATGACGATCATCTTTCATAGTGGAGACGCAGCATCAGCCAGAACTAACAGAAGATATTTACTGAAATACTATGGTATATAATTCGTGCCAGAATTTGTAAGGTTCCCATCAGCTAACTTTTCCAAGCTGTCTCCACACAAGCCTCACTCCTTATATCATCCTATAATAAGCCACAACAATTTAAGATTATCTGTACAAAGAAAGGAGACATAAGGCAGGCATACTTTTATTTTACAAAAAAAAATAATTGCTAAAAAATAATTATGAATATTCATTTTATACTATTAAGGATTTTTCCTTCTTCAGTTTATTGTTCGGCAACACAAAATGTATTGATACACTGAGATGAGAAAAGGAGGGGACAGTCATTGCATGTTATGTAGTCCTCTTCCACTAATATGAACAATTGAAGGCTGCTGCTTGAAAAAGAGGAATCTCAACAGATTAAAGGGAAAATCAACATTCCAGGCCAGGAGATCTAGAAAAAAACACCTCCTTGCATGCCCAGCACTCTGATATGACCTTGCAGCATCAAGGCTAACAATCTCAGCCTACAAAAAAAACATATCCAACAGTAAAACAGGAATGTCGAGGGGTCGCTATCCACCTCATAGGCAGCAGGCAGGTGCAAGGAGAAGCTACCTTCCTGAGTGAAGGCACCCAGGTCTGCTTTTGGGTGCCACAGCCAGTAGGTGAGGAAAGACTGCCCCATATGCCAGTCCTCAGCACCTGCAGGACTCCCTTACCCAGTCTGTTTGCTGCATACCTCTAAGATACTGCTCCAACAGCCAAAAGTAATAATCACAGTTTTGAATTTTTTTTAAACTCCACAAAGGCTCTATGAAATGCAATTCAGATATCTTTCACTCCTTAAGAGAAGAAAGTTATCTTGTGTAACATAAATTTAAAAAAAAATAAACAAACAAAAAGCCAAAGAGAAGAGAGGCATCTCTCTTACTGATGGAGTTATTTTTTTGATCCACTTGAGAATGAAGGATTTTAAGGAACAATTCTTAGTATCATTTTTTTTTCTTACATACGAATTTAGAAATCTTCCTGGCATTAAAAACTCCCTAGAACATAGATACTGCAGCCTGTGGATCCTTATTACATTTGTAGATAGCATGTGGATGTTCACCAAATATATATGGGAAGCAGGAGAACATCTACAGGACCTCAGATCATCAGCAGCTCCTCTGCACAAGGGGTCCATGTGCTTAATGCAGGAAAAATCTCCATTCTTCTGTAGCACTTACTTAGTTCCAAATCTGAGAGCTATTTTAAGCAATTCTCCACAAGTATTTTGCCAAACTACAGTATTTTTACATTACACGTGGTGCTTAATAAATGTAGCTATATTGAATATCATGTAATAACATATGAGAGAAGTGAAATTGATTATTATTTACTTGCCTGTGTTTATGTAAACTCTGAGGGCAACTATGAGAGCTAATGTATTTAATATTTCACATGAGATGGCAAAAAATACACCTTTTAAAACAGTACCGAAGATACTCATCACTACAACTAAAAAGGCTCTTTGAAAAAGAGAACTCCGTAACTGCTCACGCAGATGTTTTTTAACTTCTCCTGAGAACAAAAATAAATCTGCATTCATACACATACGTATTAGATTTAGTTGAGATCTTTATGTGAATATAAAACATGTTCACTTAGACTAAAAATATTTCTTAAATGTTTTTAAATAACTTTTTGAGAATAAGTTCATTACATCGTGAATCTTTTTGAGAATTAGTAAAGCTACCTAAAAAGTCATTAATTCAAAACATAGTTCATCTCAGATATGATTTGTATATTTTTTAAGCATTTGAAAATATTTCCAAAGAACATTTAACACCCTTTGTCTTAATACAAAGTTCAAACTTAGGAGCACAGAAAATCAGTCCACTGGTCACACAACACACGTACAAAATTCAAACCTTTTCATAAACTTTAAAAGGGGAGCCAAGACTAAGCACATACAGGAATCAAATCTAAATCTTAATAACGGGGGAGTGTTCCTGCCACCCCTTCACAGAGCATTTCTAGGAGAGGGGTTCTGCTTCAGAGGAAAAGGCCAAACAGCGGGAGGAAGGGCTCTCAGAGGCCTTCCTGGTTCTCCCAGCTCCAAAGCCAGCATCAAGCATCCCTTACTTCCCACAAGTTTTATTACTTCTTAGTTCTTGGAATCTAAGCAGCATTGTGCATTTTGCATGAATACGACAGTAATTTCATCAAAGGACAGATTAAAACAAAGCAAACTGGTATTTGCATTTTTCTGAGATTAAAAGGCTGCCCAGAGAAGCTGTGGGTGCCCCATGCCTGGGGGTGTTCAAGGCTGGGTTGGATGGGCTCTGGGCAGACTGAGCTGGTGGGTGGGAACCAACCCATGGCAGAGGGTTGGAACAGGGTGGGCTATAAGCTCCCTTCCAACCCAAACCCTTCTGTGATTCTATAATTCATCCGAAGCAAGCTGTCACACGTGTTCCTCAGAAGCTGTTGGGTAATGTCAAAAACAACGACGGGACCAGATACCATGACCAAGGACAGCCGCTTCTGCTGTTGCCATGTCAATGAAGAGAAAAGCAGCTGCACCCCCTGGGAGCTGTGCAGCTCCTTGCAGTCCCGCAGCAGAGAAGGAAGCAGTTACATCCTTTCAGTAAAGGGCATTTCACTACCCCATTCCTTTTAAACTTTTTTTTCTTTTCATTTCACAGCTGAGGAAAATGGAAGACCTGGCCACCATACACTTTAAATTACAAGCCTGTGGGACTCATTTGGGGATTAATAAAGAAATTCAAGCTTAATCTACAAAAATATAGTATTAAGTTCTTTAGCAAAATACACTTTTGCAAATCTTGCTAACAAGAAAAAACAACCTTCCCAAACCACACGGGAGGATAAAAGCCTTTGCATGAACAAAACACGAAGAAAGCTCTTGGATCAAAATTCACAAACAGCATGAGGCTGAAAAAAAAGTCTCCTGATTTGCTGTGCGGCAGTTTGCTTGTCTAGCCTTTCCAAGCAGCAGTACAGCATTAGTGTGAGGACAGCAAGAGGGAAAATTGCTGCCTAAGTGGCAGGTTTGTTATTGTTTGACAATTCTAAAGAGTTCACTAGAAACTTATGAAAGGAGCATCTCTAATTCCCTGAAATTACTGATAATCGGCCAAGTGAATGGAGAACAATTATGAAGAAAATTGAATGCTTCCAAATGCCAATTTGCTGTATATCCTGAATTAATATTGCATAAGTATTTTTAGTCTTTTGCTGTAAAAGCAAAGGGATAAAAACCTAGGCGTACAGGCATTCCTGCTTTTCTCACACTATTTTCTCACATCATCATTTTTGCCTTCTGTAACAATACTTCGCATTTCCATGGTGTCATACATTTTTAACCTATTTTCTTTTTTAAAAAAATAAACCCACATTTGTAAGGTAAGTTAGGTCTTCTGCACTGATGGCCCAACAAGTACTCATGCCTCCACAGCACAAAGCCCCCAGCACAGGCAGAGGTACAAGCTGTTTTTCTACCTATTAACCCTTGCAAATCACTTGCAAACACCGCTTTGGGAATTTTCACTGGTACAGCTCTGCCAGCAGTTGGCCACAAAGTGCTGTAAAGGGGAGAAATACTCCGGGGAGAAAAGGGCTCAAGATGCTCAATTTTTAGCTGAGGAAAAACAGATCAGCTTCTGTTAACGGGTCAATAAAGCGTAAAGCGTTAACACAGAACTGATGTTAGCCCTGGCTCTGGGGCAGCAACTCAGTCTCCAGTCAGTCTGGCAGGAAACTCAGACCAAGCTGTGCTGAAGGAACCCAGTGCTGCTCCATAGCTGCAGTCTGCGTGAAGGAGGAACTGAACTGTCTGAAAAACAAAAAACCATCACCACCCAGTATCCACCTACAAACAAAACTAGGCATGGATGAAAGAGAAAGAAGGTTGCTGGATGGCTTGCAGGAGGCCTACGGGTTACAGCAGTGGAGGTATATAAGGGGAAGCTGGGGTAAGAAGGCTGCAGGGCTGGCTGGAGCCAACAGATTAATCATGAGAAAGACTCCAGCTGGAAAAACTGCAGCAACTAAAAAAAAAAAAAAAGAAAATGTAGGAAAATAAATGAGGAAGAATGTCAAATGAGAAAAGCGCAAGGCCAAGTATGACAAGAATTGTTCACCACACACACCGCAGCACCACGGCAAGGCTCCAAACAACCCTCACAACTCAAATCCTGAAGACACCCTGTGATCATCCTGTCAAACACCTATATAAGCCCAGGTACGCGGTGCAATAATGTCTGCTTTTAGTCTTTAACTTCTGCTGGAAATACAGAAAAATATTGACTTTAATTTCAAGACTTCAGGAGACAGAGAATCCATCAAAGCCCCAGGACTGTCATTTTTAAAGCTCTGCAATTCAGTGAATGTCTGCTGTGTCTGAGACATCCACAGTTTGTGTTTCAGGAAAGGTAATTCAAAATGTCATCATGCACTTATACAAATCTAAGATTACACACAATACCATTTTTCATTTTGTGATTAATACTTAAGAAATAATAAAAGCGTAATCGTTTGGGATTCTCCCTCCTTTTCATTTATTTTAAGCTTTGTTTTCCTTTCTTTTTTTTTTCCTTTTTTTTTCCGGCTGTTTTTGCCATGGACCACATCTCAGATTCTGCAAAGAGGAGGAAAGGGAGAGAGGGAGGGCAGAAGTAAACTCACTCTCTTTCACAGTCATGCATCATTTACATGGTTCCTAGAGTAATTGTTTGTATGGCAAAGTAACATCAAGGAAACAGTTATGTATTTTCATTTGTCCCCGGGGAGGTAAGCATTCCCTGCCACAAGCTCCTTTATGCTTTTCTGACTCATGCTCCTTTGTTCTTAAATTCTTCTTATCTTCTGTTTTCTTTTCTCTCTCCGTTTCTCTTCATGGGCTGATATGAACAGAAATTTTCAGAACAGAAATGTAAAATGTTCATGAAACACCATGTTAGCCCAGCTTCCCTGGCTTCTGAATCTGGAATTCAGCAGATGGAAGCAGAAGGAAGCAGCATCGTGCCACCAGCCAACATTCTTTCAGGTCGCAGCCTGGGCCCACACCCCGAGCATCTCATGTTCTGCAACTACAGGCAGAAAGCACGGAGCACAAGAGGGGCCTTAAGCAGTAGCCCTACCATTGACATTTCCTTACTTTTCATTATTAAAAATGATACTTTGGGTGTCATAGGGTAAATGGGGGGGGGGTGGAGGGGGGGGGAAGTAAAAAAAAAAGAGAAATAAGGAAGCAATTTATATTGCAATACAGCTGGGAAAGCATAGTTACAGCTAAAATGATACAAACACACTTAATTTTACTGGTCAGAATGAAAATAAAACTGGAGCACATCTATCCATGAGTGAAAATTATCATCAATCCCACTAAAGCTGTGATTTTAAGATCAAATAAACATCATATTTTCTTTATATGTGACATACGCCCGCCCTCAAGTTTAAAAAAAAAAAAAAAAGAAAGAAAGAAAAAAAAGGCACCTTTCCTTACAAAAGCCATCACTTTTGATACAGCATACGATGCATTACTGGATTTAATTATTTAGTAAACTTAGTAAGTTTTACAGAAAACATGGTCCATGAAATGCCTTCCTCCCACAGAGGTCAGAAACTCTGCTCCTTTCAGAACAAATTCTAACTATGCACCAATTTTATTTGCTTCATACAGCAAATACCGAGAGTCTCTTGTCCTAGAACTCCAAGACATCTGCCAGAACAGGGAGGTTTAAAGCAGAGGAAAATGACCTTGCTTCACAAGGACTCAGCGCCTGGTAAATACTATTTCATTTTCAGAAAAAAACCTTGAAAGCACATGTACCCAGAAAATGTTTAAAACATCTGCTGGAACACAGAGGAGGAGGATTACAAGCCAATAGCACAAGAACAAATTAAAATACTTGGCTAAAAATATTTTTGACCCTTCGTAAAACATTCCAACTTTGAAAAAGAAGAATGGAAATGGATGGAACAAAGCCCTAGCTCTGCGAGGATGAAGAACCCAAAGCCTGTATATGGCACACAGAGCACGGCACAGATTGCAGAGTGAAGCTGATGTACTGCCTCAAGGGTTTGAGGAGTGATTGAATATTCATCGCAGTCCTTAGCAGGAATCCCATGCACAGAATTCACATTCACAAAATCATTTGGTAAAACGCAGAGAAATGAGACTCCCAGTAGCTTGTTTGTACATCAGCAGGCATGCAGACATCCCTGGTAAACAGTGTATAAATATCAGTACTACAACCTGCCCTAAACCTCATTTAATAAGAAAAATACCAGCTAGCGTGTACTTGGATGCGCTCTGAGCACACTTTCCAAGAGCCATGCAGCAGACCTGAGCCAGGTAAAGCGAGCAGCCTCACGCAGGTCACCCCAGCCCGCAGCCACTGAGAATGGGAAGGAGAGCCCAGGGCAGCAGCTGGGACAGCCCACATGTGCATCCCCATGCCCACCCAGCTCTTGTGGAGCCATTCTCTTGGAGTGCAGCGACCACTCTCTGCCCCACAAGAATGTGAATGAACATCTTTTTCATAGCCCGTTGGCTTTCTGGCTTTGCTCTTACCACACTACAGCGATGAACCACCACAGACACACAGAATTAAGGACAAACTCTCGCTGACACAAGACACATGCAGACCAAGCTGTAGTAAACAAACACCCATACAGATTCACAGAGGCTTCTTCAATCTTCACGTCTCCGAGGCTTTCAGCAGTTCAGCATCCTTCCCCTCCCTTTGCTGCTGGCTTAAGGCCTTGACACCCCACACCTGGGGCAGCCCTGCTCCCAGTGCGGGCAAAGGGCTCTCCATGGCCTCCAGCCCTGCACCACTGCTCCCCAGGAATCCTGCTCCACTGGTGCAGACTTTTACAAGCGTGGCATGTGGGCTCTTGTTCTTTGCTGGTAAAAATCCATAGCTAATGGTGGTGACTATGTTTTGTAACTGAGAATTTGCTCTTACTTTCAGACTGACCGACCTACATACTTGTTTCACTGTAATGCTGCCTTTTAAACAACAAAGCACAGAGCTACGGGAAAGGAGGATTATGAGAAGACTGTCTGCTTATGTTTTATTACATTAAAGGTGAACTTAAAACGGAGGTAGAGGTAAATCATCTGTATGTACAGTACTCAGAGAAATATTGCCTACTATGTCAAACTAGAGCAGTAACTTTATACACTTACTTAGTGGATATTTCTCACAGATAAATGTCACGCTGTTCATTTGAAAAAGAAGTTCCATCATTTTTTCACCGTAGCACTCCTAGTAAGCCCTTCACTTTTATTTATTTTTCCATGAGTCAAGAGCCTAACTAAATTTTAAATAAAACATCAAGAGACTTCACTATGCAAGACCCTTCAGATGGAAATCATCCTAAAAGTCTGGCAGTGCTTGACCTGAAATGCTTGTGTCATCTAATGAAGCTCTTAAGGATCAGAGCTTAAAATGGATAGGAATAAAAGAAGCTAATGTCACCTTTTTATCTGGTGGAAAAAGCTTTCAAACACAGAAAACATTTCTGAGATTTTGGTTCCAAAAAACCCAAAAGCAGAGAAAGAAAGAGAAGACATATCAAAAACTGCTGAGAGATTGATTTCTATTTCTTACAGCGCTGGTTAACAAGATACATGTGCCTACTCATCCTCCACCTTATCAGAAACTGGTAAACAGTTTCATTCTTTTATAATGCACTAAAAATAAACTGCATGCATTGGTTCAAACATCACTTCAAACATCAGTTGCTGTTGCTCACTCTCTCTTGTAGACCTGCAAAAACCTTACTTCAATAACAGATATCGGAGGAATGGCTTGTTACCCAGCTCCCATTCAGAGGCTGGGCACACATACAGAGAGCCTCTAGCTCCCAGCACACACCCTCAGCTGTGCTACAGCCGGGACAGCCACAAAACACCAATGATGTGAGTGCACTGTGGGATGTGGCACAGAGACACCTGGCTACGTAGAAAGGCAGAGATAGCCCAAGACCCTCAGCGCATGTCAGTTCCAAGTTACACTTGGGCACAAGTTACCCAGATCTAAGATGACTTTTGGTCCACATGGCATTATCTGCTAGTTTTTGGGTTCTTAGAATGCATTGCAAGAAAAGCAGAGTTGCCTCTTTACCAGTCCAGGAGTAGTACTGCTATAGTGACTATACACTGTTCCAGACCCCATGCAATGACATTACAGGTTTAACCATAAAATTTCATAAGTTTGCTGAGGTCAATTTTGCTCTGAAAAAAGGTAACGTGGGACTATCTGCAGTCATGGCATACAACCAAAATATACTTCCTAAGCATAATTTCAGCTGTACTGGAACTTCCTGGAGACAAGTAAAATTGCTCTGTGAGTCACATTTAGAAGTATTTGGCTTTGTAAAATGCCACATAGCTTTCCTCTTTCAGAAGTACAAACGATCATTTTTAAGGCAACATCTTACTTCATTAAATATATATACATATATATTTTTTTTTTAATAAAAGTTTACTTTTACAGACTGTGAATCGCAGTCAGAATGAGATTCACACAGTTGCAGACACCTACTTCAGAGCTGCTCACCCCTGATTCTCTCTAATGAATGAAGACCAAGCAGTGCAAATGGCCATAGTCCAACCCCTTCTGAAAGTAGTAAAAAAGGTTGGACAAACACAACCTGAAGGTATCTGTTCCTCCCCAAGGATGAAGGCTGCGTTGGTTATCTCAGAAGCAGAACCTGAAGTTTGTTGATATTCATTGCATGCGCTGTGCCTGCTTTGAATCAGCTGTTGCCCAAGATTGCAAAAAAATTCCCAGTTTGACTTCCAGTTGTGAAGTGTGTTGTATGAGTGTCGAGTCAAATCCAGTCACTAAGGACCAAGTATTAATGGTTGATCAAAAGTTTGCCTGCAGAAGTGTGGTCCTCAACTTGTATGCACATCTTCCAGAAGATAACACAGTAGCTATGTACTATCTTTGTGAATCCCTTTACTGCGTGTATGGAAGGAGAAGCACAAGGATTTTAGGTTAATCTAAGCAACATTTTTGCTTTTGTTTGTAAACTCCACGCTACCCAGCTCCCTTCCCATTTATATAATCATTTCCCATTTCTACAAATCCATAACTGCTGACAAAATTAATTACCATAATCCATAATGGAGGAAAGAAATTTTGACCTGGACCGCAGCCCGAGCTCACATCCACCTCCAACTCCCAGAAGCTGAGCTCTGGCATCAACCCAGGCTATGAAAGCCACCCCAGGAGGTGGTCATTGTGTCATGGAGAGGAACATGATCTGCCCATGCAGTCTCATAGTGAGGAAGACCTGGGGCTTCGCCTGCAGACAGGACGTGGGCTGGGTCACACCAGGCTGGCAGGAAAGCCTCACCTCTTGAGTATGAGCTGAACTTATTACCTCCACAGCACCCAGCAGGACTGAGAGCTAAAATATCTGTAGGAAAGTTCTAGATATATGCTGTACTCTCACTCTAAATACTTAATCTGCCCCTGACATGAACCCAATGCATTTCTGAAGCTGGTGCTCATCTTATTTACACAGTTCAGTTCAGATTTACAAGAGACGGGTGGGAGAAGGGACAAATTTGATCTTTTAAAAAGTATGAAATCAAGCAATAAATTAATGGAGTGTTATTTCTCATCCACTCCTTCATCTCTGTATCATCTTTCAGCCCTATTCAGAGCATGAGAGTAAATAAAGCACAAACTAAAAACAAGCTTATTCAGCCAGCAGCCATCTGTCACTGTTTCATCCCCCTCAAAAGCACTTGTCAAAAGACAGATTTGAAAGCAACTTTTTCCCAGTAATCAGCAAAAGAGGTCTATCTCCAAAACATGTCCCCATCTGAAAAAAAAAAGAGCATGTAAGTTCACGTGCTGCAAATGCAATAGAGAGAGGAACACGGTTTCTTGTGAATTAAGAACAAAAACAAGCAATAATGCTCTCACTGAAGCATAAATTCAGAGTAATTAAGGATGTATTCTAAGTATATCTTACAGCCTTGGGCTTCTGGTCAAAACATAACTCATAGGCTGCTTTCTTTTGGGTGGGGAGAATGCTGCTGTTGTGCATGAGATTGGTGTTCAGGCTGCACAGAGTCCCAGCAGCATAATGCTCTGCAACCCTACAATACTCTTCCAGTACCATCAAATCACTTCAGAATGACTGAATTATGAAGTACATCTGACAAACTGTGCACCCCCTCCTGCTGGAAAATTGTCTGCAAGTAATTCATGTCAGCCCTGCACCCCCCAGAGACTGATGCTGCTGCCTCAAAGCAAAGCAAAATGAGACCCGGATACCCATCACTCCTGTAGGCTGGTGGTGCTGGATATTAAGGATGCCCTGAAGCATGGTGTTTATCACATTTTAGAACAGGTAACTATAAATACTGTGTTCGGGTTTTTCAGAAAAAGTTGGATAAATGGGACTGTTACACCTGACTCCAATGTACAGCATATACACACACCCCATGCAACCCTAAATCTAAAAAAAAAAAACCAGGTTGGTTGACTATACTATGAAAAGGCATTTTCCACTCATTTCAAATTCATGTTCCTTTACTGCACTGTGATGCTTCTTGTTTACTTACAGTGAAGTAACAAGAGCAGTAATCAAGACATTTTGTACAGAAATGGTTATTACACTTACTGATACATGTGTGATAATGACAAACTCTTTCCATAAACAAATAGTTTTATCACAGTGGAAATAAAGGTATGTTAACAGAATATAACGGACTGGTGCAACTACTCTATGATGCTTGCATGCTTAAAATGGCAAAACATTTTTATATACACACAATTCCCTTAAGGAAAAAGAAAACAAAATACCGCTCATTGAAAGAATGGGGAAAACAAAATATCACCACCACCAACACACATACATCTCGGAACATTCTCAGGATACAGTTGCAATTTCCATAATAGCTTCTTGTTCAAGTGATCATTAAATCTATTTAACATGTCAAAGTCAGAGTAAAATCCAATCTGACTTTTTAAACTATTCAAATTCAATACTTCACATCTTCATAACCCTTCCTTATTACCTGTCTTGTATTATATTTCTGTAGCTATGAAACAAAATACCCCCAGATATCAGATACAATACCGTATTTTTATTACTCCTCATTATCAATACTCAAAGAAAGAATCTCTCACCATATGGAAAGAAATCTTGAAATGCCCCATGAATACAAAGGCTTCCTTTAGAGAATACGGAGAGTTCAAAAATTCTCTACTTTATTGGTTTCAGTGTTTTTTTTAATCCTACAAGAAGCTATAGTATTTTGTTTGATGATATACCGAGAAGATTGAAGATATTAAAGGTTAATTTAGAAACTTAAGCAGTTTAAAATCCATTTGTTTTTACAAACGTGTCACGGTCTCATCAAAAACACATGGTTTTTAAACTGCTCAACAATCCCAAATTAACAGCAGAGCGCTACACTTGGAGAAAACACCAACTGGAGATCACTCAAGTCAGAACTGCACTGCAGAGAGAACAAATTTAGTTTCATGGAAGAAAGCAGCACCTGGTACTGATTTTTTGATTCAATAACTCTGGCTTTAAAATAATCACATCCTTGACAGAGCTACAGAGATAAGTGAATAAGAATTCCTGAATGGCTAGAGCACCCAAAGGTGAGAAAATGGACATTGCCACATCTTCTCCTCCAGCTGATGCATGGGAAACCTCTCTTATTCAGCTGCCTACAGCTTGGCATAACCCTCAGCTTTAACTTCTTTTAATATTATCTGAGGCAATAAAGGAAAATTCTGAGAACCTAGCAAGATTATTAAAAGTGGGAACGGCTGTCATTAAATCATTATGGATTCATTCCCATTACTGCACTGAAATGATGGACACCTGAACACCTCATTTTCACATTGGTTCCAATGAGGGCTTCTGACCAAGGAAACTCAGTGTGGAAAGCTGACCTGACTCAAAGCTTGGTGGAGCTAGTGAAAACCTCCTACTGACTTTAGCGAGCTTTGCCTCTAAAGCTATAATCTTGCATTATAAATGTGGTTGAATTTCTCTACATTTAGTAAGCAGCTATTCAAACTTAAAGACAACTCCATCCCATAAAGCTCCAGACATCTGGTTTTTGAAGAACTCATCTTTTTCTTCCTCCCTTTTCTAATCTCTTTCTTCCTTAGTTTTTCAACACTTGAAAATTATTATATTTCCATGTATAAGGTTCTGCTTGACCAACCTGATCCCCTTCTATGATCTAGTGACCCACCTGGTGGATGAGGGAAAGTCTGTTGACACACTTTACCTAGACTTCAGCAAAGCCTTCGACAGTGTCTCCCACAGTATTCTCCTGGAGAAGCTGGCAGCCCAAGGCTTAGATAGGTACACCCTTTGCTGGGTAAAGTACTGGCATGGAAGGCTAGGCAGAGAGAGTGGTATTGAATGGAGTTAAATCCATCTGGCAACCGGTAACAAATGCTGTTCCCCAAGAGTTGGTATTGGGGCCTGTCCTGTTTAATATCTTTGCTGATGACCTGGACGAGGGGACTGAGTAAACCCTCAGTAAGTTTGCAGATGACACCAAGCTGGGAGGATTTGGGGTTTAATAGATAGATACTTGTATCAAATCAGAGAAGTAAAATGAAGTGTAATTTTGAAATATTGAAATTTACACATTTATTTATGCACTCACCTCAAGCTGTTTTGCTTTGTATTGGATTTTTTGAACACTGATTGTGAGATGCTAAGAAAAGAAGCATATTTAACAAGGGATGCAAGTAGTGGCTTGCCTGTGTTTACAAAATAAGTCAATGGCTTGGCCAGGAGCCGGAAATATCTGCCATAGCGACTGCCTTCGTGCCTTACAGCAAAGCACATGATACTGCTTAGCTGTGAGCAGAAGATACCTCTGAAGCTTTCCCACAAACACTTGCTTGTTGTACAAGCTGTAAGAAAAGCTTGTTAGCCTATAGATAATAAAAAATGACTTTTCCCCAGGAAATACCAGCTAGCCTTCCCTTACTAGACACAGAGAACAAGATAAAATTAATATATTTGAAGACTTGGATCCTATCAATTTTATCTTAATAAATCAGTCCTTCCAACACTTGGTCATAGTCTTCAATGCATCTTCATGTTCCTCTCCAAGTTTATGATTTCTCCAAGTCCGGCCCCACAGCTTGTCACCCCAGATTCCTGCTTAGCCCTATCTTTGTGATCCCACAGGAGCACAAGTGGCAGAACCTGAAGCCCAGAGGCACTGTAACAGACCCTTCTTGCAGTACTGTGCAATGAGCTGCTCATTAGTATTGTTTTGCAAATTACTTTTTTCTTTCAAGATGTAGTGAATGCATCTCACTTATTTCAGAACAGTTTATAAATGTATGAAGGCTGAACTGAAGCCTTGACTTTCAAAGTACGTGACAGTCCATCTTCACTTTTTATGCAATGCCCTGTATTCCAGTTCAGATTTATTAAAATACTGAACAATCCTTAACCTAAGAGAGTCCTCAGGGAGTATACTTGATATGTCCTCTTAATTTGCCAGTGAACTACTAAAAACTGCTCACAGGGCTCAGAGAGATGCACAAATTCAAAGACAAGCAAGGTCACGAACTTCAATGTAGCAACTAATTCAGAGTGGCAGTCTGCATGCGTGCTCCTACCTGTGAGAAACAGACTTGTTTCCATTGTAGGGTAAGAACATGTGTGCACGCAGGTGACCTCAGAGCAAAAGGTATGCTGCTGGATAGACAAAGATGTGAAACTGCAGCATGTTATTTGCTGCTCGACATGGCTAGCACATCTTTGCAGCCAGCTGCGTGCTCACTGCATAATATACTCATCTTGGGCATTTTTGCCACACTGCGTTTCTGAGAACAGAATATGAAACTGATGTCCAGAGTCCTACTAAAATATCTGGTATAGATCACTTGAGCAAATACATTGCAGGAGTGTACCAGTTCCAGACGGCTCTTTGTAATTTCTGAGTCCTCTGGCCAGCACTGCAGGAGATGCTCAGCTCCAGCCTTTAGGAGAACCTTACTGGTGGCTGTGTCCAGTCCTTAAAAAACTGGAATTTTCCTTGTTGCAACACGTGTTTGTTGCGTCCAGCCCTACCACTACACCCAGGGGAGAAGAGTCTTGCTTAATCTTCATCATTATCTCCTATAAGACACATTTTATCTAAAAGCTAAATCTAAAAAATGGAAAGCTCTCTAATCTGCCTTTCTCTTCTCTGAACTGGAAAAAAAATCAGTCCTCTCAACCGCTCCTAAAATGTTTTCCAAATAATGTTATATGTTAAAAATGCTTTTTAGCTGTAACTGCTGAAACATTCAGAGAGACTTGTAACGTATAATCACACCAAGACCAAGAACTAAGACCACCCCTGGTTATTTAATAAAGCTAAATAACTTAAAAGGAAATCTAGACAAAGGGATGGCCCTTTTCACAATACCTCATGTAGTTGAAAAAGGATTTTATTTACAATATTTAAATGCAGTACTGTGAAACAAACAACTTGGTTCACAGGCAGTGCACCCACTGCTGAACTGTCACTGCCTGACATCCTGTCTTATCTGCCAAATTGCTCATTAGGTTTGGCAATTTTCACCTGCGCCTCGAGTTTAGATTTCAGCAGGGAATAAACATCAGTCTGCTTTAACAATCTTCTGCAGCGAGCTTCCAGCCTCTGCTCAGAAAGCACGAGGGCTCACACAAAACACGCCTTGTGTTCCGCACGCTCAAAAATAATGCAGCTCAAGGGATGAAATACAACAATGGGAAGTTTAACTTAGGTTACAGAAAAACAAGAAAAAAAGGCGAAAGAGCTAGATAATGAGCGTCAGCCAGCTGCTTTCATCGATGAAGTACATTTTCCCAACACAAAAGAACATAGGGGGTATAGACCAGCATCATTTTTGTTTCTACATTTAGATGGGAAGATTCAATTTGATACAACCCCCCGCGTGCAAAGTACAGGCTATGTTTGTGCATGGGAAAAGAGGGAATCCAGCTGAATATTACTTCTCCAGCTGGACCTGATCTAGCTAACCTTTCCCTTGCTGAGAAGGCACGGTGGCACGATCTATAAACAAACAAAGGGGTGGCATGGCAACCAGAACAAAGAGAAATCTCAGCCCCTTGACGCCCCGCTCCAGTGGTGTCCATGTGGGGACGCCCCGGCCTCATACCGCAGGTGAGCGGGCTCCGAGCAGGACAGAGCCTGGGCACGAGGAGCAGAGCGCAGCCCACCAGCAAAAAGCACCAGGGACATAAAACAAAATGTCTAAAATGCTGTAAACCAATTTCAGGCGGAATACTGTTTTTCATTTGTTAGAAGTAAAATATTCACCGCCAACCCTGCAATTAGCTAGAAAATTACAATAATTACAGCAATTTTGTATCCCATCTCCAATCCAATTAATAGATATATGACCTTGTCAACATGTAATAATCGGGATCTGCATCTACCACAAAACTGGATGGGTTTTATTTGCTGAATAGAACTTACACAGTAAGAAGATAATTATTTGAAATACTGAGAATACCATTTGTATGCTATGCTTCACTTCACAAATTATAAAGGAAATACAATAGGGATATTATTTCCATTTTCAATGTATATTTAAATGAAATTCTTGACAAAGGTAGGTTTAATATGGGATAATATTACTGGACTGGGATCCTTAGCCTGTGGTGTGGAACATTTACAAATGAAATATATTGAATTGTCAACACCTCAAAAAAAAAAAAAAAAAAAAAAAAGCAATAGCTAGGTAAGACAACATCTCTGGTTTGTAATAACTTTTATGACAAATCATTTCACCCATTTTATTTTTGCCTGATTTTATTAAAAACGTGTCAAAAGTGCTATAATGCTTACCAGCAGTTTTAAAACTCTAACATGTTTCTACAGACCTTTGTATTGCTGGGTCTCAAAGCACTTTTTGGTCACTTTAGCAGCCAGTGAATTGGCCAAGTATTACACGTATTGTCCAGAATGACACCAAAGATAAGTGAGCTGTCCAATATATCACTGAATTATATCTGCGCCATATGATTTTGATGCACTAACATCGACATACTGAATAGTGCACCAGATGATCACACTAAGGAGAAAATGTGTACGTATTATCTGCTCTGAGCCACCCCAATCAGAGAAGGCAGAAGGACAGCTTTTTCTCTTACATACGGAACTGAGATATGCATTTAGCAGTGGCATACTCCAATGACAGCAAAACAAAAGGGCACTGGAATTCCAGGATGTTTTTTTTATTCTTGTCTGCCATTTATCCTTTCCCTAATTTAATTCTGTATTTTAATTAAACACAGTCATAACTTGAAAAGATATGCGTTCAAATCTTCGTAACCTAATTCTTAAACATTGTTCTCTTACTTTTACAGAAAACACTTTGGAACAAAATCCTTCAAACTTTAAATAGAGAGTTGTAACTTTTCCATTTGTGTTTTTACCTCTCCACAAAAACATACATTTTATCCATTAAAGGAACGCCTACAGAAAAGTAAACTCTTGGGAATTACAAATCATTTTTTAAAAGACTTCAGAATATCAAAGGACTGACAGATGCGAACCTCTGCTATGAATTTTCTGGAATGGCATCACCACTTCAAAACTTCAGTGAAGGAAATGACAGATAGTACAAGTAAGAGGGGCACACTGCTCAGTCTAAAACTGTCTTGCTTGCATGATAGATTTAACAACAATGAAAATTGCACTGTAAATGTCATTTGGCAATTTTTTTCCTTTTCTGTAAGCTGAAATACTCAGAATCCTTCCCAAACAAGAACACTGATCTACATGTAGTTAATACTTTGTGGTTTTGCAACTGGTCTACATTTCAAAATGAAGAAAATAAAGGGATTTTCCTGGCTATGGTTTACTTTTTTAGAAAAGAATCTTTTTCCAGCACAGTAAATGCATGTATCGCAAGGTGTTTTTAAGGAAAGGTGATGAGCATAACCTAGCAACCTTAAGAGGTTCAGTAAAAGTGCTCCTGCCTATACTAGTTTTTTACCCTTTTCTTCATTAAATGCAATAAAACTGGCAAATTGAAAAATACAGCATGCAGCAACTCCCTTTAGAAATTTTGCTGTGATTTTCAGTGTCAGGACAATTTTAATCTGGCAGCACTGAAAGAGTTTATTGCTCCTAAAAGCAGCTTATAAATAATTTATTAAAACAGAAAGGTTTATTTACTTGCAAGTAACCAGCATTTAAGCCATTTCTCAATTTTGATCAGCTTTCGATAAGGACAGATAATGAATCACATTTCCAGCAGCATGAACGGGTAAGAACACTTGGCATCCTCAGAAGTGAAGATGAAACACGCTGAGACATGGAGCACACTGACTTACTTGCACGGAGGACTGAAGGGGTGACCTCAATTTCACTCGTTGCTTGGTAGGGCTGAAAGGCCGATGCTGCGTTGGACCCCAACTCACTGCCAAAAATCTCGGGACTCTGCGTGCCTGTTGAGCTGGCACTGGTGCCATCGCCTCCATGGTGAGGATCTTGCTCATCAAACACAGCCACCAGCTGCAAACGACATTTAATCTACTGTTAAAAAGAAACCTTGAGCAACATCAAAGTGCCATTGGAGATGAGCATTTCATCATTTCTTCCCATCAAAAAGAAAGGAATGCCCATAAGCACTGACTCAAACCAATGCCTAGACCACAACCCCAGCCCAAAGAAAGGCAGCTGTGCCCAAGGCAGAGCCAGGGGCCAGCAGCTCCAGCATAGCACAAACCCCAGCACCACAAGCACAGAGCAAGTGGCACCAAGCCAGGAAACGCAGTCTCATCTTTCCCAGCAGATCCCTCAATCTCACCCAGCAGTGCAGAAACTGCTCGAAGCCTGTGCACTGGAGGTTACCACCGGCCTTCTGATACCTCTCTACGCATCCCTGTTACAAAGTTAAACCATTGGCAATTACACAACTTTACAGAATGAAAACACACAATAAGAAGTTATGTTAATACACGCTGAAATCTACAAACAAAGTCCAAAGTCACCCTACAGTGATCAAATCGCTACATTACCTTATCATCTATTAATCTGACATCTATTAGTATCTACTAACACGATTTCAGCTGTGGGCTTCCCTTGCAAAATTTCACTAGTCAAATTTCCAGAAATATTTCCGCTGTTTGCATTTGGATTCTCCAAGAAAAAAATAAGAGCCAAAGCCCAATTTGAAACTTAGCCAAGTCACTAATTTAATTATGATTTGCTAAACCTGTGTTCACCACTGTGAGAGAGACAGGAAAGACATCATGGCTTTTTCAGTAAATCTGACATTTTTTTTCCATTATATCTGAATGCTTTTATTTTAAAATAATTTCTCCCATTTTATTTATAGTGACCTACTGAAAGAGAGAAGGCCAGCTCTTGTACATATTTAATTTTCAAGATAGGTAGAGAAGTCCTATGGATAACAGCATTCTGCAGCCTATAAATTAATCTATAATGTAATATCTGAAAGACATTTCCAAGAATGCATTACATTCTTCTGACTATACTGGTAGGGTAAATGGAGCAAATCAGCTTAAACCTGCTCTGATCTCTGCAAATTGTTTGTTTTAACAACACTTAAATCTTCCTATAACCTAAAGGAATCAGAGAAGTCATTTTTTATCTTTTTATTTTTCTTTTTTTCTTTGAGTGAATTTGACAACATCTCATCCTTATGTATTTTAACCACAGTCCCATAACTCTAATCTGACCTACATAAACACTGGTTAAANTTATTTCAGAACAGTTTATAAATGTATGAAGGCTGAACTGAAGCCTTGACTTTCAAAGTACGTGACAGTCCATCTTCACTTTTTATGCAATGCCCTGTATTCCAGTTCAGATTTATTAAAATACTGAACAATCCTTAACCTAAGAGAGTCCTCAGGGAGTATACTTGATATGTCCTCTTAATTTGCCAGTGAACTACTAAAAACTGCTCACAGGGCTCAGAGAGATGCACAAATTCAAAGACAAGCAAGGTCACGAACTTCAATGTAGCAACTAATTCAGAGTGGCAGTCTGCATGCGTGCTCCTACCTGTGAGAAACAGACTTGTTTCCATTGTAGGGTAAGAACATGTGTGCACGCAGGTGACCTCAGAGCAAAAGGTATGCTGCTGGATAGACAAAGATGTGAAACTGCAGCATGTTATTTGCTGCTCGACATGGCTAGCACATCTTTGCAGCCAGCTGCGTGCTCACTGCATAATATACTCATCTTGGGCATTTTTGCCACACTGCGTTTCTGAGAACAGAATATGAAACTGATGTCCAGAGTCCTACTAAAATATCTGGTATAGATCACTTGAGCAAATACATTGCAGGAGTGTACCAGTTCCAGCCGGCTCTTTGTAATTTCTGAGTCCTCTGGCCAGCACTGCAGGAGATGCTCAGCTCCAGCCTTTAGGAGAACCTTACTAGTGGCTGTGTCCAGTCCTTAAAAAACTGGAATTTTCCTTGTTGCAACACGTGTTTGTTGCGTCCAGCCCTACCACAACACCCAGGGGAGAAGAGTCTTGCTTAATCTTCATCATTATCTCCTATAAGACACATTTTATCTAAAAGCTAAATCTAAAAAATGGAAAGCTCTCTAATCTGCCTTTCTCTTCTCTGAACTGGAAAAAAAATCAGTCCTCTCAACCGCTCCTAAAATGTTTTCCAAATAATGTTATATGTTAAAAATGCTTTTTAGCTGTAACTGCTGAAACATTCAGAGAGACTTGTAACGTATAATCACACCAAGACCAAGAACTAAGACCACCCCTGGTTATTTAATAAAGCTAAATAACTTAAAAGGAAATCTAGACAAAGGGATGGCCCTTTTCACAATACCTCATGTAGTTGAAAAAGGATTTTATTTACAATATTTAAATGCAGTACTGTGAAACAAACAACTTGGTTCACAGGCAGTGCACCCACTGCTGAACTGTCACTGCCTGACATCCTGTCTTATCTGCCAAATTGCTCATTAGGTTTGGCAATTTTCACCTGCGCCTCGAGTTTAGATTTCAGCAGGGAATAAACATCAGTCTGCTTTAACAATCTTCTGCAGCGAGCTTCCAGCCTCTGCTCAGAAAGCACGAGGGCTCACACAAAACACGCCTTGTGTTCCGCACGCTCAAAAATAATGCAGCTCAAGGGATGAAATACAACAATGGGAAGTTTAACTTAGGTTACAGAAAAACAAGAAAAAAAGGCGAAAGAGCTAGATAATGAGCGTCAGCCAGCTGCTTTCATCGATGAAGTACATTTTCCCAACACAAAAGAACATAGGGGGTATAGACCAGCATCATTTTTGTTTCTACATTTAGATGGGAAGATTCAATTTGATACAACCCCCCGCGTGCAAAGTACAGGCTATGTTTGTGCATGGGAAAAGAGGGAATCCAGCTGAATATTACTTCTCCAGCTGGACCTGATCTAGCTAACCTTTCCCTTGCTGAGAAGGCACGGTGGCACGATCTATAAACAAACAAAGGGGTGGCATGGCAACCAGAACAAAGAGAAATCTCAGCCCCTTGATGCCCCGCTCCAGTGGTGTCCATGTGGGGACGCCCCGGCCTCATACCGCAGGTGAGCAGGCTCCAAGCAGGACAGAGCCTGGGCACGAGGAGCAGAGCGCAGCCCACCAGCAAAAAGCACCAGGGACATAAAACAAAATGTCTAAAATGCTGTAAACCAATTTCAGGCGGAATACTGTTTTTCATTTGTTAGAAGTAAAATATTCACCGCCAACCCTGCAATTAGCTAGAAAATTACAATAATTACAGCAATTTTGTATCCCATCTCCAATCCAATTAATAGATATATGACCTTGTCAACATGTAATAATCGGGATCTGCATCTACCACAAAACTGGATGGGTTTTATTTGCTGAATAGAACTTACACAGTAAGAAGATAATTATTTGAAATACTGAGAATACCATTTGTATGCTATGCTTCACTTCACAAATTATAAAGGAAATACAATAGGGATATTATTTCCATTTTCAATGTATATTTAAATGAAATTCTTGACAAAGGTAGGTTTAATATGGGATAATATTACTGGACTGGGATCCTTAGCCTGTGGTGTGGAACATTTACAAATGAAATATATTGAATTGTCAACACCTCAAAAAAAAAAAAAAAAAAAAAA